>JAKMXC010000206.1:0-86171 GCA_025328345.1 Colletotrichum sp. SAR11_59
CTCTCCCCCACGGGCCCCCGCCGGGCCCCCGCCGGGCCCTAAGGTACCCCTACTAAAAGAGTTAAGGTAATTAATCAACTTTAAGGGTCATAATTGACTTAATTGACTAGCGATGGCTTCAAAATTGGTTGATTGATTGATTGAACTTGGCAAGTTTGATTGCTTTACGGGGAGCGCTGAAGATCCACAACACCTGCGTACTGCCAGGACCAGTCCTCATTGTTCGTGCCGAAAACGGTATCCAGGGTGTCTTCGTTGATGGTCAGGGTAAACTGGCCTGGATGATGGTCAAGAACCCAATCTTTGGCTCGAACCCAGACATGGTAGTGCCCCTTTTCTGTAGATAGGACGGTTGTTGCGTCCGCGACTGGCTTGCCGTTACCGTGGGCGAGAAGGTATGGCGAGCCCATCTCTGAGTCGAATTGCGAGTCCAGGATCCAGCCACCATAGTCTTGGAATTCGTCTGCTTCCAGAAGTATGCCTGACTGTGGGAGCGACGACATGATACAAGATTGCTTGCGGTGTAGTGTGTGATGTATTGGCACGAATAAGAAGTAAACAGTATAACCATTTCTTGTCTTCTTACTGCTGGTTGTATTTTATATTGCAACGCAACCATTACCGACCGCGGTTCATCCGCAACCAACTTGAGGATTTGGGAAAGATTATTAAACATTGTTGTAGCCCGAGGTTGACGTCTGGTCCTTCATGCGTGGATACCTCCTCTGGAGTCGATATTCTCGGCTCATGGACCAATAGGCTGGTTTCGATGCACGGCAAGCTTCGTAATTCGCATTCGCTGTAGATAGTGGAGGTTGTGCGGCTTCCCGCTCCTTGGCAAGTTGGTCCGAGTTGGACGTTTTACGGTTGAACGCAATCATGGTCTAGCAAAAGTATTTGGGTCATATCCTCATTCGAGTAGAAACATCTGGATTGAAGCCACCGATGAGGTCGCCACAAAGACTTGTTAGATCAAAGACCGAATCTATCTCAAGCATAGAAACTAAGGAACGGAGGCGGGATTGCTGTCAATCCGTCGGGCAGATCGAGTTAACGGAGACGCGGCGCCTTTGGTAGCTTCGGCTCCCACGCCGGCTCCCACACTAGCAATGGTGGGTACGGTTAAAATGACAGTCTGATTCCTGCGTGCTAGGCACTTGGACATCCCTATATTCCAACATCATCGGCTCGAACTCTAACATGGATTCTAGAACGGTGCGAGAGCGTGCCAACGTGGTGTGCGTTGAATGTCATTCCAGAAAGGTGTGTCGTCCCCAACGTATATTTCATTGTCTGCGAGGAACCGTTGTCTGACCACCGTATGGCCAGGTCAAATGCGATCTCCAAAACAGTCCAGATGACAAGTGCCGGAATTGTCGCCGCTCTGGTGTCCAATGCATGCAAGATTGACCCATTCTCCCAAAGTTGCTCCACGTAGAAATGCTGACCGCGTGGTTGTTGCAGTCGACGGGATGGCGTTAGAAAGAGGCGGAAGATCATCACACGGCACGTCCAAGCACTACTACCGACATCGCCGACTGTGCCGACTGTGCCGCTGCCTCCCTCCGGCCTCGGCAGTGTCAGTATAGAGAACGGGAATGGGGCGCAGATGATCAACCCAACGCCGTCTTCCGACTCCAGCACTCGGACTTACCAGTCGGAAGGATTCATTTCCCACAGCTCCGTCCTGTCATACGACTCCATCACCCAGCCAATGGCCATCCATGATGGCCTTCCGCCACGGATTCTCCAGGCTAGAGATATCATTTTGGGCGCGACACAGGCGAATAGCCTCCCAGCTCCATCGCTGAGAAAAGCGTTGACGGATAGCTTTATTGAAAATGTTCTTCCTTACTGTCCCGTCGTTGATTCGAAAGACCTCGCGGACGAGAACTCGTCGACCCTGCTTCAGTTAGCGGTATGTCTCGTCGGGAGCCTCATGCGTCATGATCCCAGCAGCCTGCAATTGAGTTACTCCCTTTACGAAAAGATTCAAACTCTACTTTACATCGAGTTCGAAGATAGTAATACGGCCCTGCTGAAGACGTTCTGCCTTCTGTCATGCTGGGCTCCAGCCTCTCCGTATCGGGTTACGCTTCATGGACCGTGGCATTGGACAGGGATGGCAGTGCGATTAGCGATACAAATGGGCGTGCATACGCAGTCAAGTTATGCAGAAAACGAAAACGCCGGATGTTTTCGGCGGATGTTCTGGTACTTGAACGTGCGTGCCTCCTTCCCTTTTAATTTTACCTGATGAGTCTGGTTTCTGTTCTATGTCACTTACTCTGTTTTGGAACGAAGACCCCAAACTCACCTTCAACATCCCTTTCTACAGTTGAAACAAAGCATTTTTTTTCATCTAACTGAGCCTTTTCACTGATATCCCACAGAATACCGAAACACTTATGGTTGCCTGTTGGGGCCGCCCGCGTTCTCTGAAGCTGGAGGATTGTGACGTGCAGCCCCTTGCGTCATCAGACTTCGCCGCTGAAGGGGTATCTGTCATGGTTTCTCTTCATTTCACGAGACTGATGAACGTTGCTCGCAGTGTTGCAGAATGGAACACCAAAAAGGGGGTTCCCTCTGAGCATGAGGTTGAAGGAATAATCGCGTCGATTTGTGATTGGTATCGAGGTCTGCCAGAAGAGTTGCGGCTTCACGACCAAAACGGAACCCGAAGACCATACCACCGTTTCACTTCGGAGTTACATATCCACTATTTGACGACGATCTTACTTATTCAGATGGTCAGCAAAGACCGCCATTCACCGTGGCGGACGTCCCCAGCCTCAATTGTGGCAGCGTCTTGCGTTGCTCATCTGTACGAAGAGATTCACTGCAGAGAACAAGCCGTCCACTTGCTCAGTGTCAATGGCTTCTTGGCTTTAGTTGCTGCAATTGTGTTGATTTTTCAGCGCCCGAAGTCGCCACAGAAGGAAGTCATTCGCAATAATGGCATCAACAGCATTTGCTCCGTCCTGCGCCTCATGTCCGCCAAGTATGGCGGGGCGAGATCAGTGCTCAAAAGGATCCAGGGGCTTCAACTGAATGCTGAGGGTAGAGAGCCTCCCGCCAATTACCACCAGAATGGTGGCCCTGCGTCATGCGCCCCATGGGTAGCAAGGGCTGTCAACAGGCATATTGATGAGCTGTTTCCTTTCCCGCAGAGCTTTTGCGAGAATATGGACATTCTAGGTCTAGCGGAAATACGATCGGACCAGCTATCAGTTCAGGCAGTAGGAGCCGCGGATTCCATGCTCTTTGAGCAAGTGTCAGACTTCGGGTTTTCGTTGATGGACATTCTGGAAATGGATTTCGATGTCTTCGAAACCATGACTAGCTGCATATAGGTGACATTGTACTACCATAATACGTAGATATTTTGAAGATTCAGGGTACTTTAAATCTATTATGAACAATGAGATTCATGCCCGAATATACGAACCTGTGGAATCAAGAGGAAGGCCGCGTGAGGCAGTGGGAGGTGGACAGCTCATTGCTTCATTCTTTGAAACGATCGTTCACAATTTCCTCAGTGACTCAGAATATGACGATTGTTGCTTATAGCATCGACTGTGTTAGTGTTAGAACATGGACATGGGTCCTTGGTCGGCGGCAGCGTTTGAATGACAGACTTTGGTCCAGCGAACCCCGTCCCTTGCTAATTCGCCTCGGTTATGTGACGGTTGCCGACTGCCGATAACCACCGTCACCTCTGCCGAAAGTCACGTCTACCAAGTACAGTCGAAGTATACGTGATTCATAGTCCGTTCCTGGTACCAAGTCAGCTACACATTCTGTGAGAATATATCGGCGGATTGAGAAGGGTCATGTGGCAAATCATTGAATGCTCCAGCTGTGGTACTTCCCCGAAGTCCGAATCATCAAACTTAGCCGAATGGCGGATTCCATGTACCGGTTGGTGTTCTAATTGATGTTCTTAGTACTAATCGTAAAGCCAACTCTCTTTGGAATCGCCAATTTCATTACCCTCTCATTTATATAAAGAAGACGCGATGCCAGAGTATACATGACTCACACAACCCATCAGCCTGCTCATGAATAAACTGAAAACCTCTTTTGTGCCATCTTAACATTTGCAAACATGTCTTAACTCATTGTGGTCATTGGCGCAACCGGTGGTCAGGGTGGAGGAGTTGTCGACGCCTTTCTCAACGAAGCAGGGTGGAATGTGAGAGGTACCACAAGGAACACCTCAAGCGAAAAGGCAAAGGCACTCTCCGCGAAAGGCGTCGAAGTCGTTTCTGCAAATCTCAATGACGAAAAAAGTCTCGAGAAGGCTTTTCAAGGCGCTACGGCAATTTCTGCATTCACCGACTACTACGAGACGTTCTTCGCATTGGGAGATGAGAAGTCTCTGGAGCTGGAGTTTGCCCAGGGCCAGAAGATTGCACGTGCGGCAGCCAAGAATCAGTCCCTTCAAAGACTCGTGTTCAGTGCCGGGCCTCACACAAGCATGATCACCAACGGAGAGGCAATATGTCCTCATCTTGAAGGAAAGGGACGCATTGTCACGTATGTCACGCAGGAAATGCCCGAGCTTGCCGCCAAGACAACATTTGCCGTTTTCACCGTCTTCGCCAACAACGCATTGCTCTACGACATCTTCAAGCCCATCTACGTCGTAAGTAGAACTATCCACTTCATGTCATCAAGACATGGACTAATTAAATTGAAGCCAAGTGCCAAGAAGTATGTCACCTTGTACCCAACGCCACCCAGTACGCCATACCCATGTGTTGGGGATTCTGCAATCAACGGGGGTATCTTCGTTCGAAGACTGGTGAAGAGCCCACCACCTCCGGGTTCCTTTGTTCGATGCAACGTGGAAACTCTGACCATGGAGTCTTATCTCGCCGCCTGGGGGCGGGCTACCGGCCTCGCCCCGGAGGAGGGAGCGACTGCCGCAGTGCAGATTTCTCCCGAAAGCTACGTTGAGCTTCGGGGTTCCATGGCGCAAGAGCAGCTATCTCAATGGAAATTCTTCCAATGGCTCCACGATCATTATCCCCCAAAGTGGGAAGGAATTACAATCGTGGAAGGAATGGATCTCTTGACTGACGAGGACAAGAGCGAACTTCTGAGTGTCGAGGAGTCGCTGAAGCGGTACGACTGGAGCGCGTTCGAGAAGAAGCCAACCGCCAAAGCGGTCACTGGCCGGTTTTCTACCTAGGCGAAAGCTCAGAAAGCCCAAACCTGTAGGAGCGCCATATGAAGCGATAACAGACCTGTTGAATTCGTGTCATTACTTTACAAATCACTCTCTATCAACATTCTTACGAGCATGAAGACGTATCAATAAAAGACTCTAAATCATACATGAACATGTTCCATGCTGCCGAATCATGATAAGGCGATGTCTCTTTATTTCATGTTGAGCCAAGGGCGGCCAAGTCATCCCTGACTACGGCATACACCATCTCGTCCATCAAGACACCGTTTTTGAACACCGCCTTCCTCAGCCTGCCCTCAAGCTGAAACCCGCTCTTCTGCAGCAAGGCCTGGCTTGTCTTGTTCTCAGAGAACACGCCAGCCCACAGCCTCTCCACCGAGGCCTTTTCCTCGCCCATTCCGTCGAACATCCACTTAACGAACGCAGGAACCAACTCGCTCATGATTTTTTGCCCCCAAAATTCCTCACCCAGCCAGTATCCCAATTCATAACCCCGCAAATACACGTCTTTACCGGGGATGATACCGATGCTACCCATGGCTCGGCCCGATGTGGGGCAGATGATGACCCAGCTGCGGTAAGGAGGTGTCTGGTTCATTGAGATCCAACTCTCGGCGTCGGCGAGGGTGTATGGGTGCGGAAACTGGTTGCGGAGATGAACGACGACGGCCTTGGAGTTTGCTGCTTTGGCCACGGATGGTGCATCTGAAGGGTGATACGGTCGGAGGATGCTTTTTGAGAGAGTGAGAATGGGCGTGGGCAGATCAGATGGGGACGCCATGTTGCATGCCAAGCCGTTGTGACCGAAATCTTCGCCCTGAGGTGAGTTGTCGTAAGTTCAAAAGTAGTTGCCTTTGCACAATGATGATGCAGTTGTTTGACCTTTTCTCTTAAAAGACGCGAGAGAACAGTCATTCGGTGGAGGGTTTCTTGTGGTTTAATATGTGTCATCAAATGACCCCTCATACAAAAGTTCCGCTGTAGGCGATAAGATAGTCAGCACGCAACGTTGCTTATCAGCCCGTGTAAGAATAGCACCTCATGGGCCACAAGATTCCTAAGTTAATTAGGAATCACCCGTCATCGTCCCCCTCAATCGGCGCCGGCCTCCCATTGAGGCCCGGAGGGATCTTGACAGCTAGACCCCGAGACACGGCGGTGTCAGTGAGACTGATGCCACACAAGCTTCCTTGGTACTGCTCCAGCCACATGCAACAGCCACAGCGTGTGGTGCGCGTATGATTTGCCCACGTGGGCAGCTGCCCATCAATCGGAGGATGCAACAACAAACACGGCTCCGACATTGTCTTGCCTCAATTTTCTCAGCTAATAGGCAATCATCTTAACTTTGCAATATCAGGGTACCGTATTGTTGCGAACAAACATACAAAGCCGCAGACACATCATGGCTCACCTGCAACCCCACGTCGAACGTCCTCAGTACCCGGCCGGGGTTCCCAGCAAGTTCGCTCCCGACGGGGCAGTCCAGGCCTTCCCAGGAAACACCATCATCTGCCATCTTTCCCCGTCCGATCCTCTCTACGTCTTAATGCAGGAGCTCAGCGACAAGCTCGCAGCCAGCAAGTTCGCCTCTTTGATCACCCTCCTACCACCGACGAGCTTCCACATGACAGTCTTCGAAGGCGTGTGTGATCAAGCTCGGAAACCTGGATACTGGCCATCTGATCTATCTCTCGATGCCCCTCTTGAGGAGTGCAACTCCAAGTTTGAGAAAGCTCTGGGTTCATTTGATCTCGGGGATGAGTATGCGCCCCCATACAAGATGACGGTGAGGGGGTTCGACCCACTCGAAATCGGCATCGGTGTCCGGCTTGACGGGCGCACGCCGGCCGAAACGGAGCGACTCAGATCCTTGCGGAACAGATTCGCAGACA
The DNA here is from genome assembly GCA_025328345.1 of Colletotrichum sp. SAR11_59. Lineage (NCBI taxonomy): Eukaryota > Fungi > Ascomycota > Sordariomycetes > Glomerellales > Glomerellaceae > Colletotrichum > Colletotrichum sp. SAR11_59. Next base: position 7,093 of record JAKMXC010000206.1, read on the forward strand.
AGCTAAACATCCGGCACCCGATACATGATGGCTACGGCTTTCATCTCAGTGTTGCATACCTGCTGAGACATCTCACAGATGAGCAGAACCGAGAGCTCCAGGCTCTGCTGCTGAACCATTTTGAGGATATGCCCAAGGAGTTCGAGTTGAGTGCGCCGGAATTTTGCACCTTTGAGAATATGTTTGCATTCAAGCGCGTCTTTTTCCTTGCGAAAGAGCGGAGTTGAGGTTTTGTTCGCCTGGTCTAAGCGCATTCAGGGACAGGCCGGGGTTTAAGTGCTGGCGATCGTCGTCACGGACAATGTGGATGAACGAGGCAGGCGGGGCATTCAGATCATCTTCAATTATTTGTTCGCTGATGCAAAAGGGTATAATACAGTCTAGAAACGTTGTCATCATCTCATGAGCAGGCGTCTGCGCTATACAATCCATGCCGGCTCCGTGTAGTCCTTTGACAAGATCTGGTTGGTGTTCTTGGTGTACTTCAGCCAGCAATACGGGTCATCGTTGCCCTGGTCATCCTTGTAGAGATAAACGATACCGGCGCAGCGACCGAGCTCAGTTTGCTTATTAACGTTGAAGACAGCACAGAGTCGGATACATTCCTCGATGTTTGTGGTCGGCACCTTGCCGATATCGTTGTAGATGTAGTCGCTGCCGCAATCCTTCTCAAAGGTGAGGTTCGTTCCTGGGACTTCCCATGTCGGCTTGCTTGAGCTAGTGCCGCATTCACCCTTCTTGACAGCCGTATCAGTTGGGGCGGGTTTACTGAGGTCGAGGACGGCATTGGCTGTTCCGGAGGGTGTCGACGTGCTGGATGATCCGGCAGCTGCAGATGCCGTGGCTCTGCGACAATGTTAGTTCCTGTGATAAATGGACGGGAAACAGACGAGACGCACTTTGCCAGCTCTGAGTTCTTCTGTGCTACCACAGCTCCAAGCGCACCGGCGACCGCGATCAGGGCGCAGAGAAGGAAGAGGGACACAAGCATCAAGAAGAAGGTAGGTTTGCGCAGGCCGCATATCCTCCCGTCGCGCGGGTCGCCCTTCTCCCCTGCAGGTGGCACGCCGACGGGAGTGTGATTATTCGTGTAGGTTGTTTGCGTGTACTGCGTCTGAGGCGACGTCGCATGATGGTCATAGTACGGCGCGGGCTGGTGCTGCGACTGGGGATAATACGGCTGGGGCGCATTGTTGAAATCCATGCCCTGATTCACTTCCAATCCATCGGGAATGGCACCGGACTCGGGGCCCGGAGAGCCGTTCGGGTTCTTGAGCATCTTCTCGGCTTCGGGCGACACGGAGTGGCTGCTGTAACGGCTTGTTCTGCCTGAGTAAAAGTGGTCGTGCGGATGCAGAGATGCCATCTCAAACACAAGAGAAGAGCGGCCGTCTGAGATTCGGAGGTGGGAAGGGAGATGCTTAAATTGAAGGGTGATTTACCCGGGTACTCCGGGGCGGGTTGACAGTGACAAGGAAGAGCAGGCAGAAATGTTTGAGGTGCTTGTAGACCAAAGAGGAATTGACAAAGGAAAAGGACAGAAGAGACGGCGGGAGAGCAGGAGAAAGTGACTTGAAGGATTGACAAGACGTGCCATCGCGCGGATCAGGGGGTCGCGAAGGGGCTGTACGCAGTAGATGTGCTAGCTAAGCTACACAGGTCTAAGACACAATCTGGACGCCAGCCCGTTCCATCCACCGTCTGGGCCGGTAGGGCTGGCGGCAAAGAGGTAGGAGGCTGGCCGGGACCTACCTAGTCTCACGACGTAATAACGGCAGCACTTGGAATAGCATCGGGTGCTCGCAGAAGAAAGTGCAATATTCGGAGAGAAGGCAAGCAATGAGGGCAAAGCAAGGCACTGCCCCTGGAAGAGACTCAGCCGCCGAAGTGACCTCGTGGTCCAATGGACGAGCTCCGTGGGATGAGATCGGCGCCAAAGATGGGGTGCTTTTGGGCGCGAAGGATCCGGACCCTTGGCCGAGTCTAGCGGTTTTTGGGGCAAAGTAAGCTTCACGAGTAACCATAATTGTGCTGCCTCAAACGCCCCCCAATTTCAGCAGCGGCCAACCGATTCTCCCGCCAGTTTGTTTTGGGCCAGTGCCGCCCGTCTGCAGAAGGAATCGTGTCAGTCTGCCACCGATACTCTCTACAAAAGTACCAAATAATGGTTAGATTCTTGCGCCGTTCAAGTTTCTGATGATCCTTCCCTTTCTCTCTTACTTTGAAGTGGTTTCTAGCTGGTTTCTTGGTCCCCACAGTAAGGCCATGGTCCGTGACAGCATCCGAATGAGGCAAGACAGCCCTGTTCACTTCATGTGCGATGACAAGTCCGCAACATTTAGCGGCCGCCCGATTGAGATATGGTATCGTCCCTTCACTCAATGTTGAGGCTGAGAGAGCCTGGAATATTCGTCTACAAGACTCCGTGACTCCCTTAAGATGTAGCTATCAATGCTGCTGTGCCGCAGCGTCTCCGATTCAAATGGGTGTTCGTCATCATTGATCTCCTACGTCATCTTTCTTCCCTTCTAACTTTTTTCTTCGCAGTTTGCCGCCTGGAGGCGCACCTTGTTGACTGCCGTATGACTCTCAGACCTCGCCGAAGTCCCTTTGTATCAACAAGTCCATTCATTCCCACTTGCTCAACCCCGAACGTAAAAAACGGTCAGCCACCAAGGCATACTTCTGAAAGGACTCTAAGCTCAGTATGTGGCGATGCGCGCTTTGAAACAAACCACCATGACAACAGGCTCCGGCCCTTAGCTAAGCCTTTGTGGCTGCCCTTAGCGGGTGGTCCCGGCCAGTTAGCATCGGATGTTGTCCGCAGGCCAACAGTTTGCAACCTGGGGGCGAGGTTGGCGCTTAGCCGCCGCCCCCCAAGGTGTTGTCTTTCACTGTTCAAGCGTCTTGGAATCCCTCAAAGTCTTCGGTCGCTAAGCGCGACGCGGGCTTTCCCAGCTGTCAAAGCTTCGGCTCCGTTGTGAATCGGAAGGATCAGAGCTCCGGACCGGGGCGGGGCCAGAGTTGGAATGCGCCGTGAGAAGCCGTCATAGTCCGCCTGCAAGAAACGATAAGTGTCGTTCTTACAAGTGGATTTGCTCTTAATTTCATCTCATCTCGTCGCTTTGCTGTAAACCCTACCCATTGCCTTGAAAACGTCGCTAACCGATTCGTCCTCCAATATGTTTCGTGCACTACCACCTGATGAAACTAGAGCTCCCAATATGCCGTCTTTCAATCATTCGTATTCTTGGACAAAGTCGGCCAACAAACACCGACGCCGAATGATGAAAATCTGGAGTCAGATCAATGTGAGTAAGTGAAAGGCGGTACTCGAACTTTAACGTGCGTGACGTCAGCGTCTCCTCGCATGGCTAGTGAGACAAGCCTCAAGCCCGAGCGTGAATGACATATGGGAGAGAGGGGCGGTCTGGGGACTTCCCTCAGTTTCCCGATGCAATAGCAACGCAATTTCCGATTGTAATCGAATACACAACGACAGAGAATCTTTTGGGTTACTTTGTTCATCGAGTGACAGAAAATAGCCTCGTCGAATGTCAATATGTGTCGCTGGTTCGCGTATTTGGGAGATGAGCCTCAGCTCCTTGAGGATCTAATCCTCAGACCCCGTCATGCCGTTGTGAAGCAAGGTGAGTTCATCCTCCATACTGGGGGCCAGAAAACATGCTAACAAGATCAGTCGATGAGCACTTCTTGCCATCCGGTCATACTTCATTTGACCCACAAAAGTCCATGGCCGTGTCCGCTGCCAGTGACACCGGCTCTCCGAACGCATTCAGTAACATGGATGGCTTTGGAGTAGGATGGTTTTCAACCGTCGAGCGAGAGTTCGCGACCGGAGAACACGGGCGTGGGAAAGAGTTGCTCCGGCCTATCGTGTACACCAATATTCGCCCACCCATGAACGATCTTGTTCTCCAGAGCATTGCCCGCGGCACCAGCACGACAGCGATCATTGCCCACGTCCGAGCTGCACCCGGGCTCACGCCCGTGGTGCAGACGAACTGCCACCCGTTCACCTTCGGACGGCATCTCTTCGCGCACAACGGCATTGTAGGCGCTTTCGCCTCGATCCGAACACCGCTTCTGCAGTATCTCCCACTCAGGTACCAAACGGCGATTCTTGGCACCACGGATGCTGAGCATTTGGGGGCCCTGTACATGTTCATGCTCTGCGGAGAAGAGGGGGACTGGACGTCACTGTATGGCGTTCATCAGTTGGCGGAAGCGATGAGAAAAACAATCGTCATGGTCGAGAATATGCAGAAAGAGTTTGCGGGCAGCTTGAAAGTCGAAAACACTCTGAATCTGGTCATAAACTCAGGCTCTGAGATGGTCGCTCTGAGATATGCCAGTCCAGCCGGTGTAGAGGCTCCAAGTCTATACTATTCTATGAAGGCAGGGTCTACCATGAACAGAAAGTACACTGGGCATCCGGACGATACCAAAGGTGATGGTAGCCTTGACGAAGAGAAGGATCTCTACGCGAAGGATGATCATGGCCGTCATGCCATCGTGGCCAGCGAGCCCAGCACTCTCAACCAAGATGAGTGGGACCTGGTTGAGCCGTCCCAAATGGTTCTGGTTGACGAAAATATCCGTCTGAAGGTGGTAAACATGTAAAATGGCGCATAATGACAGACTAGTACTAGCTCCCACATAGGGCGCACGTTGTGGCCAATTCCATGATTATTCTCTTTCCTTTCGCATCCAGTAGCTTTGGATGTTGTTTCACTCCGTTACCTTGACTCGCGTGCGCCGAGAGGCTGGCTCACGGTCTGGTTCCAAACGCTGGCGTGGGTTCTTCCACAACCGCATCTCATCCTCTGCAGGCCAATCCCATGAAGTCGCGCAATATTCATGTTGTGTAGGGCTGATGGCCAAGACTGTCGTGCCCTTGACATGCAGCACTTCCGCGGGGACTTCATATCACGCAAGTCGGAACACTGCTGCGGAAGCTTGTCTTGTGTCCACCCAGCACCATACCAAGCCTATTCCCAGCCCAAAGTCCGGCAGCGTCCACGAATCATACGTCCGCAGCCAGCATGCTTAGCGAACATTTATGGAGACAGAAACCCGCTCAATAGGTCGGCTCGACGCGAAATGGAATCCAATAGCGCAAAAAGCTTTCCATCAAGGCATCCAGACCTAAGAAAGTGCTCAGTCGCGCCCCAAGCTAACTGCAAACGTGGTAGTCTTCCCGGCCGCGATACCAGGATTGGCAACGCGTGTCAGAGTCTGCGCGTTCACTATCCCTTATCAATCAATCTAATCAGATGATGCCATCTTCTGTGATTGGTGCTCGCTTCACGATGCTCCCACCATCCAACCTTCTGAAGTCGGGAACCCGGCATCGGAGGCATCGCCAAGCACGTTCAGGACCCGCAAAAGGGCCCCTACCCGACCCGAAGGATCGTCTTCCCTTCCCGTGTCCTCGGGTTCGCGCCAAGCACTAGACGATTTCGGTGCTTCTCGACCGCGATGTTCGGATGGCGTCCCCTCATCATTCGTGGTGTTGAAGGAATCCGCGTGGGTCGACGGTCCTTTACGTAAAGCGCTAGGCTCAAGATGCATGGTTGGCGTCCCGAGGTGGGTTGAGAGACGGTGGCGCAAAAGTTCTTCGTCTGCCTGCCGCTCACTTATATCTGACTTGCCTGCTCCCTGTGAAACACATTCTCCGTTGTTCTCCGTTGGCCGCCCATATGCGCAACAATGGCGGTGTTTTCGAAACTCCAAGAGGCCCTCGGCCGCAAGCCTGCCAATACCGAAGACGAGATTGTCGCGGCTCCCGAACCAGTGGACGATGCCGCTGTCAGAGAAGCCGCTGATATCCCTGACGAAAAGATCGTTGAAGATCTCCCCAGTGAGAATGTGCAGCATGGTGTCAAGCTGGCGCAAGCTTTGTCTCTGACCTGGGGCAAAGAGTCGCTGGTTGCCATCTTCATCTTGTAAGAATCTTGGCACACCTTTATTCTCATCTGGACGATGATCTAACAAAAATCTAGCATGTGGTTGCTCTACCTTACCAACGGATTCCAGAGCTCGGTCCTGTACAGCTTGACGCCGTATGCAGCCAGCGATTTCGAGTCGCACTCCCTGCTCCCCGTCATCGACATCGTATCAAGCGCAATGACGGCCTCGGTGTATATCCCTTTGGCCAAGATCTTAGATCTTTGGGGCAGAGCAGAGGGTTTTCTCCTCATGGTGATCTTCGCTACCCTCGGAATGATTTTGCTGGCTGGCAGTCAAAACCTGGCTACCTACTGCGCAGCTACTGTAAGCGTCAACCGTTGAAAGTTACCACACGATGATGCTAATAAGACCTCAAGGTATTCTGGCAACTTGGCTGGTCTGGCCTGACCTACAGCATCGATGTCATCACGGCTGACTCCACGAACCTGAAGAACCGAGGCCTGGCGTTCGCTTTCACCTCGTCTCCTTACATCATCACTGCCTTCGCTGGACCGAAGTCCGCCGAGGGCTTCCTTGATAACGTCAACTGGCGCTGGGGCTTTGGCTGCTTCTCCATCGTTTTGCCCGTCGTTGCCGCTCCTCTGTATGGCATTCTCAAGTGGAACATCCACAAGGCCAAGAAAAGAGGTGTCTTGGTCCGTGAACCGAGTGGCCGGTCGTTCTTGCAGAACATCTGGTGGGCGCTTGTGGAATTTGATGGTATGTATCAAGGATTACGTGTCAGTGCTACACCGGACTAACCTACCACTCTGTAGTCCTCGGAGTCGTTCTGTTCGCCTGTGGCCTCGTCACTTTCCTCCTGCCATTCTCTCTTGCCAGCACTGCTCCTGACGGCTGGTCCTCCGGATACATCATCGCCATGATCGTCACCGGCTTCGTCGTCCTTGGACTCTTCCTTCTCAACGAGCTTTTCCTCGCCCCGGTACCCTTCTTGAAGTTCAAGTTCTTCGCTGATCGAACAGTCATGGGTGCCTGTGTTCTCGACATCACCTACCAGGTCGCATACTACTGCTGGAACAGCTACTTCACCTCCTTCCTCCAGGTCGTGAACGACGTGTCCGTTTCGGAGGCAGGATACATCAGCAACACCTTCGACGTCGTCTCGGGCGTCTTGCTATTTATCGTGGGATTCTCCATCTCCAAGACCGGCCGCTTCCGGTGGCTCCTCTTCGTCGCGGTTCCGCTCTACACCTTCGGCCAGGGCCTGATGATCTACTTCCGCCGACCCGGCCAGAGCGTTGGATACCTCGTTATGTGCCAGATTTTCACCTCCATCGGCGGAAGCGTCTTCATCCTGTGCATGCAGGTCGCCATCCTTGCTGCCGTTGACCACCAGCACGTTGCTGCCGCCCTTGCTCTTCTCAGTGTGTGCGGCAATATTGGTGGTTCAGTGGGTAACACTGTTTCAGCCGCAATCTGGACAAACACCTTTGAGAGTGCCTTGGAGCGTTACCTCCCTGCATCTGCCCTAGACAGTGTGGCTGATATTTACGGGGATCTTGACACGCAGTTGAGTTATCCCGTCGGCAGCGATGAGCGCATCGCGATTCAAAACGCGTATGGGTATGCGCAAACAAGAATGCTGGCTGCCGGCACGTCAGTCATGATTTTTGGGTTTGTGGCTATGTTCATGATCAAGAACTACAACCTCAAGAAGATGACTCAAACAAAGGGACTGGTCTTCTAGACCTGCTAGCAATAAATAGGAAGGACATCTCAATATTAATCAATCTTTTATTTGCAAGGTGATTTCTCGCTCTCATCGCGCACCACCATGGATGTATGCCTCGTCTATCTGCGAGCCCTGCTGTGTGCTCTTCGCATGAGACATACTCTCTATACCGTATACCATGTAACAAGAACCAAAGAAACAAGGTAGGCCGTTCCAGCACCTCATCCAAATCTATGCCCACTTTTGCACCATTCCCTTTCTCCAACGTCTATCGCTATTGCGCCGTATAACCATGTGACAGAACCAACTATCGCAACCTGAAAACTTTTACCAAGACGCCCGCAAACGTTTACGCTCGCATCAAGCCAAACTGCCGTCGCGTAAGTGGTCACGCGCGTCCGGTAAAATTCTGACTGCGTTCATTCTCCAATTTGATCAGGAGCTTTCTCCGCAAGCTTCCTGCGCTTGATACTCTCTCGTCCGACTTGGTTTTGGATATCGCGGGTAGCATTGAGCTGCTTGTTGTTGATTTTGAGCTGTAGGGCCAGTCAGTCAAGGAATCAGATCCACGGGAGCGCGACTTACCTTTCGCTCGGCGGCGGGGCCAGCAGCTAGTCTATGTGTCCAATCGCCTCGAAGCGCGGAGTGCAGCATGACCTTGTGGTTCTGTCCATCAGATTCGTGCGTTAGTAGTTTTCCAGCAATTGGCATCCAAGAATCAATCAGGCCATATCATGCCATTTTGCTTACCTGCATGTTGGAGCACATTTTCTCCCAGCGATCCGCAAAGCTTTCGTATCGCTCCCATTTAGGGCAGCTGTCCCCGGTCCAGCGGAGCCTCAGCTCCCATCCCTTCTGACAGTCCATGGCAGAGTTCTATTTTCATACGTTAGATTTGGCTGTAAGCACGAAGTAGTAAGCAGCACTTACCAAAAGCTTCTAACAGACGAGCTCCACCTCGACATCCGAGAGGTCACAGCGAGCAGCGGCTCGGAGGAGATCAGCCGGTGTGCTGTCGGGGTTGACGTAGACGGAGTCTGTGTGAGATATGCCGGCAATCTTCTTAATGTTGTCCTGTCCACGCTTGCGCTTCAAGGACGGGCCCGGCTTGTTAACAGCCTCGCCTGCGGTGCTACCAACAACGTCCGGGCTGTCTTGCTTCGAGTCCAATTGGGCCTTCTTGCGCAATGCGTCGGTCTTTTCTTGGAAGCAGCTGGTATCGACGATTGCTTCGTACATCTGCTTCACATACGCTCTCCGTTTCTCTTTTGTGGTGGGCCAAGTCGGGTCATCCTCGCGGGGCTTCGACTCCTGACGGAAGTGACGCTCGTAAGCTTTCCCCAGCGCCACCGCCCGATTGGTGTCGTCAATGATACCGCGGTACGCGAACGTGAGTGAGGTTTGGAGTTCATTCTTGAGAAGCACATCTTGGTGGTCAGTGATCTGCTTAGCCTTGCCAGAGCGCTTTGTTGGCTTGACACGCTCGGGCTGCTGCGGACCCTCTGGGTATGTCGCCTTCAATGCATTGTTGTATTCGGTGATGATTTTCACGTAGTGATCCACGATATCGGCGGACATGTTGCCAAGCCAGAAGGCAACATCTCGGCCAATTCGACGGATATCTGGATTGGGTTCATTATGGAGAAGTGTTTCGTAGAAGTCCACGGATGGAAAGGCCCGCGAGCCGTCATTGAAACGGTAAGGGAACACCTTGTCTGGGAGCTTGTTAGAGGGACAGAAGTGGTATTTCTTGGCCATGATAATTACATACCGACAATTACGCCGAAGACGACCTTTCTCCCTTCCAAAGAAGTCTGCTCGTCCATGACTTCATCCAGAAAGATGAGCAATGGGTCCTCTGCATTCTCGCATGATCTGTCGTTGTGCAGTTCTTGGGGGCTGTAGCTGTTGCGGCCAACGTTGTCGGTCGGCAACGGAGTCGCGCTCGCAGGAACCGAAGCTGTTACTAGAGCGCTACCAGTCGGCTGACGCGGGGAATCATGGAGGCTCGAGTCCAAGGGCTCGAGATTGTTGTTCCTAGTGCACACTGACGCGACTTGCGCGTCTGCGCCAGCGCGTTGATCGAGGAACAGCGGCAGATCATTAGCAATCCACGCGCCTCCATTCCTATTGATGTGTTAGCAATCGCGTGAAATTTCGCGCAGGAGCTTCAGTATCTCACTCGGTAGGTAGAAGACCCAAAAGAAAGGGGTTGGTGTTTGGGTCGGCAATTTGATCTTGTGAAATCCACGGCCAGTCGAACTGTGCTTCATGATCCATATCCCCGAGGGGATGGGACTCCCACGTCGACTGGAGCGACATCTTGTGATCTAAAACCTGACGATTAACAGAGAGGTGTGCTTTCGGGAGTTTTGTCAAACTTGTCGGGGCGTCTGAGATGCGGATGAGAATAATGTAGGGGTTGGATACGCAGAAGGGAGTAGAGTAGGTTGAGGTGGGTGGGAATTTGATGTGAAGGACAAGAAAAATAGGTGGGCACCCGACGCGATTTTGAAAAGCGAAGTAGGTAGAAGGTGCGCTCAGGAAGTGTGGATGTAGTTCCTCAGTCGTTGCTGGGGAGGCTGTGGCGATGTTTACTTAGGAGTCGGGGTTGAGCCTTGGGCACTGTGTGAGAACAGTGCTGGACGTCGCGCCCTGCTCCCATGACGGGTAAACGAATATACTCGGATGGTTCATATGTGCACGCAGCTCATCAAGACTGCTTACCTTACTTAAGTAAGTAATATTTTCAACCCGAATGATGGTAGCAAGTCACGATGCAAAAGTCAGCTCCCGCCGCTACATCGCAGCACGCTGAAGATCATTGTTGAAATAATTCCCACCATAAGTAGCGTCACATCACCCTGAGACCACTTCTACAGTCTCCCGGAAAACTATCTCTAAGTGGTTACTTGGCCTACCGCGGATGTATCCACGGGAGGCACAGGAGACGGCCCATCAGGAGGTCGATTGGCTGTCAAGGGGCCCCCTTTTCGTTGACGGCCTGATCGAGAGCCACGATCGAATTGTTTACAAGTTCACGGGCCCAATGCACAAGACTGGCAGACCTCTGAGAGCCGTCACCGAAGCTGCAGGGGCAAAACAAAGTACAATGCATTGGCAAAAGATGGTAGTGTCGGCAATATTCGATCAATCTTCCCCCGAGAATTCTATGAAAGGCAAGAATGTTACCAACCAGGCGCGGGCCCTTTTCCAAGCTCATGGGGGCCCAAAAAGCTACTGTCGCCGCGACCGGGCGTGTCCGACCTGTCAACCTTTTAGCTTGACATCTTTCGCGGCTGCGAATGCCAAAATCTGTCCACCAAGCGCCATCTTCCCTTTTCCATGTTTGTCTTGCTTGCCTAAGAGGTTTGCTCTTCGCGGCGAAGCGTCTCGCGGCCAACGCGATTCTGTACATCGCGCTTGGCAATGATGGCCTTGTTGCCGAGGTTAAGGTGTTGGAGAAGCGCTGTCAACATAGGTTTTTACCATAAACAAAGCGATGGAACCGCCATACCTCTCTTTCGCCAGCTGGAGCAGCCCTCAATCGATCTCCCCAATTCTGGCGCAGCAAAGAGTGAACAATCACCCTGTGATGCTGGAAGGAAAGACGGGACAGCAACTACAAATTAGACAATGGGACTCAGCGGAAAGGCTTGCCCGAAGGTCGGGTAACTGTTGTGCTTGGTCCGTGTTCCTGACTAGATAGTTCTCAGGGATGGATAAGTATAGCTCGAATCCTCCTGAGAATAAAAAAATGGTGCGAGTGATCTGATCGGGTTCAATAACGGATATTATCAACTACCCGTATAACTATCGTCGTTGTACCCCGTGAAACCCCATATTGAGGATTTCTACCTCACCTATCCCGTTGAGTGCGTTACGCTCGTCGCCTGATATTGCAGGTGGATACTTATTTGGTTTCCCAGTGAATTTGCTCTGTTATACCAGATCGTTGTAATTCATGACTGTAGTGTCGAAAGCACCAGAACCCTACTGCTGAGACAACCCCAGACCCCCTTAACAATGTAGAAGCCCCGAAGGAAACGCAGTTCATATCAGTTATGCCAGGTGCAAATGTCTCGTCATGTCTTCACACGGCGCAATTGGCCATGGACTGAGGTCTTGCACCGGTCTTCTGACGCTTCAGCTCCGCGCGACCGAGCTCGTTTTGCACATCGCGGGTGCTATTGACGGACTTGTTTCCCAGTTTCATCTAGAAGGATCAGACATAGTCAAGCAATAAGACATGGAAAGTCACATACCTTTCGCTCTCCAACAGGGCCAGCTGCGAGTCTGCTCAACCAATCTCCGCGTAAAGCAGAGTGAATGGTGACCTTATGATACTTTGAGGAAGTCGGCGTTAGCATACGGAGGCCGTGTGGCATGAAAGCGTGGGAAGGAAAGGGAAAAGCCAACTTACCCGCATGTTAAAGCAGATTTGATCCCATCGCTCCTCAAAGGTGTCATACCGTTCCCATCCTGGGCAGCCATCTCCACTCCAGCGAAGCTTCAATTCCCATCCATCCTGGCAAGATATCGCGGTACGCTGTCGTCTGTTAGCACAAGCTTGTTACAAGCAACAAGGATGTGTGCTTACCAGGAGTTTCTAGCTCAGCAGCTCTACCTCAATGTTCTTGATGTCACATCGGGTTACCGTTCGGAGTAGACGAGTTGGAGTACTTCTTGGATCCACGTACACAGCATCGAATGTGCTAAGCCCTGGGATCTTCTTCGGCATCTCTTGGCCCAGCTTTCGCTTTCGTGAGGAACCAGCCTCATCTCTGGCATCATCTTCAGTAGTAATGCCGCGCTTGGCCTCCAGCTTCGCCAACTTTTCCAGCGCGTCCTTCTTCTCCTGAAAGTCTCGCATGTCGAAAATGGCCTCGCACATCTGCTTCACATACTCGCGGCGCTTTTCCTTTGTCGAGGGCCAAGAAGGATCCTCAAAGTGGGCCGTGGAGGTTTGGCGCAAGTGCTGTAAATACGCCCTGTCCAGAATGGAAGCCTCCTCGAGGTCGTCGATCAGCGCATCGTACCCAATTATTAAGGGTTTCTCAAGTTCGGTTTTGAGCAATTCGTTCTGATGGCCAGTGATACGAGAGGTCTTGGCTGACTTCCGCGTCTTCTTCTTCTCGTTGGCTGTAAGCTCCTGCTGGCAGGTAGAGACAGCCGAGCGCAGGGATTGGTGATATTCAGTGACCGTAGCCGAGTAGGGGTCGGCCTCCTCCACTGTCAGTTGGCCAAACCAGGCGGCGCACTCTACACCGAACTTCTTGACGTCGCGGCTCGCCTCGTTGTAAAGGAGCGTTTCGTAGAACGCCACGCAGGGGAAACAACGTGCACCGTCGCCATATCTATATGGGAGAATTTTGTCTGTTTACATGTCAGATGGCGTCCACTGTACGCGTCCATCTCGCGTCGAACATACCAACAATCACAGAGAACATCAACTTCTTCGTCTCTAAGGAGGTCTGGTCGCTCTGTAGCTGTTCCAAGCGACGAGAGAAAGCTTCGAACTCTGCACAATTGCCGTTCTGATCTTGCAGATCACCAGGGCCACCGTGTAGGCCAAAAAGGGGTAAGTCATGCGACTCTCGAGTAGTAAGCTCGGGTGCCACTTCGGCTCTGCGAGCCTGGCCCGCATCAGCGAACGGGAAGGAGAACTGGGGGCATAACTGGACCCTCTCAGGCGTATTTGGATCTTGATAGGCTCCCTCGTCGTCTATAGCCTGGTGGTTGTCCAAGTTGAGGAGCCCGTGAACGTAATTGTCGGCGAGAAGGCGTTCTCCACTGCAGACTCGTCAGTCGGTTTTGCATGCGATTGTGGACAAAACCACGCATCAAACTCACAAATTTGAGGCATCCAATCCATTCAGAGTTGCACCTTTGTAATAACCTTCGTCCGGGATCGATGAGAAATGGACGGCCAGCGAGGATGCATTTGAAACTTCGTGGCTGATCTGCCGCGGCATTTTGTTCTCGCGATGTCTTTGGGGCATGGAGGCGATGATCAAGAAGAGTTCAAAATAAGACCTGAGACGGCTAAGTGTAAAGGATGACCAGAGTTTCGATCCCAATCCGCGTTGTGGATAGAAGTTGCGAAGTTGAGAAGGGGAGAATGGTTGCTGGGGTTTCCCTGAGCGACGAAGTGTGGGTGTGAACACAGTCTCAGGCACTGTGGGAGACGAGAAGTGTCGGGTGGCGGAACCACCGCTCAGCCACATCGCGCCCTGATCTTGGCTCCCGAGAATACATCAAAAAGGAAAGGGTGTATCACAGCTAGGCTGCGGTGCTTTCATGCCTTTTTGAGGAGTCCGCAGGTTCATCCTCTTGCGATCTGGCCATCAGCCTTCCCAGCAAGATCGAGTTAAACGCCAAATCGGCGGTTGATCCCAAGTTATTATCATGGATAGGTAAGCCCCAAGCCCATCTGCTGATAACTTTCAGGCCTTCCCATCAGTACTTTCTGCAGTCATGCCAGAGCGAGCACTTCCTATGCCGGCCCGCCAGTTTGAAGGTTTCTGCGCAGTGTCGCTCAGGGTCCTTGTCTTGGGGAAGCCAGTCAACGCGATGCTCAGGCTTTCCACGATTCATCCGCAACTCCATGACCATTCTGCCTCAGGTTCAAGCTGTATTCTGCATTTTATTAGCGGTTGCGGCGTGACGTGCTGCCAGTATGACGAGCCGCTGCTGTACTTATGCAGACTGCTTGGGTTCATGCCAACTGTCGAGATCCCGGCGGCTGGGAGGCAAATCAATGCCCTCAGCTCTTCCCAGCCCAGCAAGATGTATCCTCGAGGATTGTTTTTTCGGAGTATATAGTCGAACTTGCAAGGCGCGAGTTTTCGTACAACGCCGCTTGCCAGCAATCGGTAGCACTTGTATTGGAAAGCTGTTCTGGTCCCCAGATCAAGTGTTTCCTATGACATTTACGCTATTCCATAGAACAATTCTTCAAGGTAAGGAAGACAGTCCATGAATACCGAGGCGTTATTCGAAAGGATTAAATTGATGAAAAGGGCTTTTATATTCATTATCAAGCAAAAGCACTCTTTTAGTTGGCGCCTTTAAGATCATCTCGGCAAGGGGATGTGACTTTGGTATATCTACAGCGGATCTTGCGCGACTCCCAATCGGACAAACACCACACCAAAACCCCAATCCAAAACCGTTGAACCGTAGTCGGGGGTCAGGTGCCTGCAGCTGCGCCGTCTGGCAAACCTAGTATTGCGATTAATCACTTGGGGCGCCTAGTGGATACAGCGACGCTAAGCAACCTCTCAGCATCTTCCAAATAGATGATGTAGAAAAGGCTCCTGCCAAAAGAATGCTGGAATGAGCCGGCTGCAATGTCTTCAGCCAATTTCAATGTTTCTCTGCTATTACGCAACGTCCGAGGAGTTGCTTTGGTCGCCCTCTGCCTGCTTCAATGTGCTACTCTGCAGCTTGGCGCTCGCTTTGTTGAGAACATCTCTGCCAACCTTGTTCTGGACGTCTCGCTTCGCGTTCACGGACTTGTTGCACATCTTGAGCTGAAGTCCACAGTTAGAGAGAAGAGCTGGGCTCAGCAAGGTGGGATGCTTACCTTGCGCTCGCCAATGGGTGCACCTGCCAGGCGTGTAGTCCACTCCGTGCTCAACATAGAGCGAACCATAATCTTGTGGTGCTGTTAGGTAAATGTCAGCACTGTTCAAGATCAGGTATCGATGAATTACCGGGAACCTGACTGACCTTCATATTATAGCACAATTGAGACCAACGGTCAGCGAAGGTTTCATACCGCTCCCAAGCTGGAGTACTGCTGCCAGCCCACAATGGCTGCATCTCCCAGCCCTGCTGAGCGTTCATGGCCGATACCTGGACCTTGGTTAGAACCCCTTCCCTGCAGATACGAGGAATGCCCTACCAAAAACTTCTAGCCCTGGATTTCGATCTCAACATCAGACAGCTTACGGCCCACGGCAGCTTCCAATCTCTCAGAATTGGTTTTCGCCGGGTTGAGGTAGACTGCCTCCGATTTATTCGGCGCGGGAGGCTTCGTATGGCCGGTGCCACCCCTCTTCCTCTTGCCAGATCCTTCCGCGGCATCGTATTCGTCTAGGGCTTGCTTCTTTGCAAGAGCGACGCGCTTCTCCTCGAAGTCAGATAGATCGACGATTGCCTCCACAAGCTGCCGGATATATCTCCGATCGTGTTTAGCGTCAGAGGGCCAGGTGAGGTCTTCGGTAGTTTTCTTCGACTCCTGGCGAAGAATCCTCATGTATTCTCGCTCAGTCTGAAGGAATAGACTGGAGTCCCGAATGAGACCTCGATACTTGAAAGAGCACTACTTGTTCACCTCTTTCATCAATGGAGGAACATGATGATCGATGACCCGCACAGAGGTCTTGATCGTCCTCGACGGCTTCTTGGACGTCTTTGTGGCCTGACTCGAAGTTGACTGCGCCTCTGAGGCCTGAAGATGACCATTCTGGATCTGACTGGGTCCAGCAATTTGTGCTTTGGGTCCAAATTCGGGCCGAGCGCTTGGACACTCAATGGCATGTCGCAGGAGCGTAAGCGTCCCGATAGTGTCGTCTGCTGCCTCCTGGGATGCCACGTGGAAGTACTCGGCACAGCGACTCACTAGAGGTTGTATGTCATTGGCGTCCTCCTCATTGTGCGTCAGGTGAATGTAGAAATCCACTGGCGGGAAAGTGCGATCACCGTCACGATAGCGATACTTCAGGACATTGTCTAGCACGTTCATCAGTCTTTGCCAGGCATAACGGTGCGATGTATTCCAGATTCAACATACCGAAAATGACGGTAAGTGCCCTTTTCTTCCATTCCATGCTGATGTCAGGACTTTGGAGAGCCTTCACGTCTTGAATGAAAGCAGGCTCGGGGCCCTTCTTGTAGATGCTCTCAAGAGGCCTCTGATCTTCGCGCTGTGGGGCCCCTTGAAGCTCCTCTGGGTCAATGATCTCCTGTTCAACGGCAGAAACAGGGTCGAAGATGTGCAATCCGAATAGGTCTTGCAGATCTTGGCAGTTCTGGTCGTGAATTGTTACGCCTTCCTTTCGAGGATGGTCGTACGTGTAGAAGCTGGGTGCTTCATTGTCAATTTCGGCCCATTGTACAGCGGCGCACTCGGTCGCATGCCTCTCTGCACTGTTGCTGTCGACGATCTCATCAGAGGACATCCCTCGGATTCTCACAATCAGGCTGGGCGTACTCACCCGATGAAGTCTACGTTCAGGATTTCCTGCTGGTGGGGACAAGCTGCATCTCCTAGTCCCGTATCGCACGCGAGAAGCGCCGGGTCTACCGTCGAAGGAGACCATACAAGGTCAGGCATGATTAGTGTGGAATATACCTGGACAGGACGCGTATAAAGGGAATGGTTCTCGGAGGATCAGGAGTTGTCGAAATCAGACGCGGTGGTAGAGTGGAGGGGGAAACAGCAAGAAAGTTGGTCGCGCAAACGACGCGTAAATGGATACGTGTTTGCGTGAAAACGTGGGAAAAGGGATGGTTGCGAGAAAGCGACGGCTGGCAGAAGATAGCGCGTGGGAGGTGACGTTGTCTAGGAGACCTCGAGCGACTCGTACGGTAGGGGCGAGAAGACGCGTGAGGCATCAACTACTGTGGCCTGGCCCAGGCATGCTCGATGGCGTCTTCAGGCAGGCTGCAGACTCTCCGGTGGTCGGGTCATACTTTGCTCTCGGCTTTATGGGTGGCCTTGATGCCGGTTCTAGTCAGAGGGTAGGCGACACGACGTCAGACATGGTTGATCTTATTCTGGGTGTATCCAGGATGGAAGGAACCTTGACGACTGATGACTGTAGAGAGGATAATGTATGGTCAGTGCAAGTTGATGGACGGGGCAATTTGATTAGAAAGGGTTGGATACATTATAAAGGGATTCAAGTTCATTCTCGAATAGGTCGCTGCCCGTGCGACGCTCTCATGTTAAGACAAAAACCACAACTCGCAAAGTTATGCTGTGTGACTCCAGTTTGATATTTCTCTTGGTCCAAAGGGCCCGTGGCATCCAAACTTTGATGTTCTAGACCAAAGACACCATCGCGCCATCCTATGACGGACCCGCGATGCCGGCTTGATTGAACTGGGAGGCAATTTGGTCCCGTAGCGCGATGAACGGCGTCACGATGATGGTAGTGCCACCAGGGGAGACGTACGCCGGATAAATGAACGCGATCGATTTGCCCGAGCCAGTGCCTGCGACGTAAACAACGTCGGCGTCGCCTTTGGCCTGGTTCCTCACTGCCACTTCCTAGTGGGAGTGACTTTTGTCGCCAGGACGACGGGCTGTGGCGGCATGTCGTCGTTTATGTGCTGTTGATCAAAGATTGTGTGTCTCTCCCAAGTATGGGCATCCTGGCCGCAGCTTTGGCTTTTCATGGTGTATCCCTTCTGGTTTTCTTTCGCCGAGAGCTCTTGTGCGCGAATTCAGTACTCGGACGCGCAATTCAGCAAACGTTTCCACTCACAAGACGCTCTTAGAAGATCATGTCAACGTCGATGTCCTTGATCTCATGACGAGTCGCGGTCCCAATTGGGCCCGGGATAAACCTTTCGGGTCTGCACTGTAGGGACTAATGGAATGAAACCACTTGTCAGTATCAATCTCGTCGTCTCTCTCAATAAACCTCTTTCTGGGGTAATTTCTGGTGGCATTCCTAAGGTGCTAGCTTTGAGATCAAACAATAGCGTCGCAGTTGCGGCGTAGGCGGTGTTCACAGAAAGTAGAAAAGAATGTTTGTGCAAAAGTAAACGTCTACGGGGCTCTTGTTGCGGGATCGGCAACGCGGCTTCGAGCAGGCCTCGGAAGGGTGGCATCAACCCCTTTTCGAATGAGTCCAGTGCAAGCTGCGCAACCGATAATCCAACCTGCTTCGCGCCTCGAAATTATTTTGAGGCGCTGCACATATTTGAATCTGAAACCTTTGGCCCGTATAGATATTTCAGCACGGTTAAAGGGGCGAACATATGAAAATTCAAGATTGAAACAAATGCTTGAGATGAGGCAAAAGATAGTATGCGCAACCAATAATGGAATTCGATTGTCCTATTCTGCTTGCCGAACAGAGAACCAGAATTAAATGCTACCTTAAAAGGCCATAATTATTTATTACGGCTCCTTGTGTCCAGGAACAGCAGCAAGTTCGCCACTTTGGTAGGACTTTGTTCAATGCTCCCTTGCCAAGCTGTTCGATTTATCGACGGCAGCTCGAATTTCCCACAAATCAATAGCTCCCATCACCCCTATATCTGTTTTATTCCATCCAATGCTAGTAAGCGGTAGCGCATAATGCACGAGGCCATCATTAGCCAGACTTCGGCCAATTCAATCAGGCCAGAGGCTTCTTGCCAATCCCAAGCGGTGCAGTCCTCTAGTAGTCGATATGACGGCTGTCACGAACTAATCGTCCGTCTTTTCAAAGCTCTTGACCATGCGGCCAAGCTGGCCCTCCTCGTGACGCTAGATGTTCAATGCTCGGTTGTCCGACTTCATCTTTGAACCGTTGCAGTTAGCAAACAGACTTACGCAGATTGACTTGAGTGTTCTCACCTTGATTTCGGCTCTTGGAGTTGACGTCATTCGGGCGATCCAATCAGCTTGGGTCAGGGAGTTGATCAGTTGTTTGTTGATCTATCATGCGACAAACGAATCAGCCACGCCGCCAACCGAAGTAGCTGTGAGGAAAATACCTTGAGACTCTGGCATATTTGATCCCATCTTGCAGAGAACGAATCGTATCGCTCCCAAGCGTGCGCCACCTTGCCACTCCAGGGTTCTTTGACGGTGAATCCCCGTTGATTCATCAAAGCTGAGCGCTGTGGATATGGGTAATCAGCCAGCCTGCCGCGAATGGTGTTGCTCGCTATTGGCTACACTTACAAGAAGTCTCTAGCTCATCATTTCAGCTTCGTAATCATTCAGATCGTATCGCAGGACGGCCCTGAGCTGGTCCGCAGGACTGCTACTCCCATCTGCCAAGGTGGACTCCGCAGACGTAAGCTTCGGTGCCTTCTTCCTTGCCATCAGTGCATCTTCCAGCTTTCGCTTCTTGGAAGAAGTCTCTGTGCCATCCAGGGTGCTGCGGTTGGCATTGATGTCCGCAATCTGCGCTCTCTTCTCGATAGCCGAGGTTTTCTCCGAGAAGTGAGAGGTATCGAAAATGGCAGTCACCGCTTGACGAATGTAATCGCGCTCCTTCTCCGGTGATGTGGGCCAGCTCTGATCGCTTGATACGGGATCTTCCTCATGCTTCCGAATGTGGTTGGAATATGCCCTCTCAAGCTCAGCGAAGTCGTCCATACCGCCAATGAGCTCTCGGTAGGACATGGTCGCCGTCTTCTCCATCTCAGAGGCTACCAAAGGATGCTGATGGGCCACGATCTTGGCGCGTTTTCCCGCGCCCTTTCGAGAGACGCCCTTCTGGGACTGACTGACGATATGGGAATCAGCCGAGACGCCGGTAGTGAGCCTGACGCGGAGGTCATTGAGTCGGACAATCGGGACGTCAGCGTCGTCGGGCGACATGGCGTGGAACCATTTGACGCAGCGAACGGCCAACGGAGTCATAGTGGCACGTTGAGGCTCGTTTTGCAAAAGGATCTCGTAGAACAATGTGGGTGGAAAGATCCGACTGTCCTGCGCGCGATAGTAGATCACCTTGTCTGGTAGCCGTAGTAAGAAACATGAGACCGTGACACGACGCGCCGGGGAATCAACATACCGCAAACCACATGCAGAATCTTTGCCTTCGCTTCACGCGTAATCATGTTGCCGAAGAGACTCTCATACTCGGCTGCGAATACCGAAACGTCGGGATCAAGGTATGGCTCTCCTACAAATCCGCCACGGTGCTCGGCAATAGGGTCGTCCAGATGATACTCCGGGCCGACTGCTGAAACATGTCGCTCTGGCATGTATCCGACGTGTTGAGCATTGCCCTCTGGGCAGTACGAAAGGCCTTGCGATCCAGGCCTGAAGACGCTGGCATTGACCCATGACTGATAGACTCCGGGTCCCACTGGGCCTTGGACACCCTGACTTGGAGATAACATTTGCGCGTTCTCCATCGTGGCGGCTGCCAATATCTCCGGAGTGACGACCCCACGATGGAAGCCAAATGAAGTGAGGGGCGATGCCAGCGGGCAAGATGGGAAGCAAGAGAATGAAGTAATACGTGTTGTATGGGATTGTATTGGGGTTATTGACCAAAGACTCAAAGGGAGATGATTTGAGGGAATAGTAATTCGGGAAAATTGTTGTTGTGTTGGGCGGGAAAAAAATGTTTTGTTGCGAGGAAGGAGGACTGTGGTTGACCAACGCGTGAGGGGTTGGAAAAGGGCCTGAGGGTCCCCGTGAGGCACCAACCCGCGTCGCCTCAATCCCACGCAACTGGACATCAGGTGCCAGAAGTCCTTGATAATATCTGAGATTACATCTTCGTGGATTGAATGAAGATCCATAGTTCACCCATTCAACGTCTTTCGGTCTTCTGACGACCAGAAATATTCGCGTCCATAACCAACAACTGAATGCATCTCCAAGCGCCATCTAATTATGTACACAGTGCTTCTTATTTCGAATGTTTTTGGTACGTTGTCTTTCTCTGACGACCACTCTGACAGAGGAACAAGTCTTCGTCGGATTGAATATGTATTTCCCAAATACCTATGGACGGTTTGTCTTCCAGGCCCGGGCCAGTCGCTGGCCTTCTTCTATTCATCTTGGCTATTTTATGGAAGACGTGATGACCCATATTCTTTTGTTGGCGGCCTTCTTAGCATTTCTCGCCTTTCTCGCCCTCTCTGCGCTAGGTGCAGGTGAGCTTGTCGGGCTCGGCGGCGAATTCTCAGCGTTGACGTCGACCGTCTTGCCAACGGCAGAGAGGTCGGCGCTGACCTCGCTGATGCGGTCTTTGTTGCTGGCAGCCTGAGGGGAACCCAGATAGAGCATCTCCACGTTGTCGAAAGAGTCGCGAATTCAAGCGACTCCGGCGATGATGACGTGGGTAATTTATTCCTAGATTCAAGCTGTGGCTAGAATCCTGTTTTACGAGATACAAAAGCTCAAACCAGCTGAGCTGTTCTGAGCTCTAGTCGAATCGGTCTTGAAAACATTCAGATTCGAGAGACAATCGGAATTAAGGTTCTCAGAATCTTTGTTCCAAGCCGGGGGAGCACTTAGTTTCCGGCCCGGGGTTACTTTGTCTCTTTGACCAGTATCCACTCACAGCCACCCAACAAACTGACAGTGAAGAATTGCTGTGCGACTTGCGACTGGGCTTATCCATGGACACATCAGGCCTTGTCAGCTTGGTACCAGAGATGTAATATCTGAGATAGTCTTTGACTTGTAACAGGTTTTGGTAAAAGTGGTTGGCATGAAGGACTTTTGACGGGAAAATGTGCTTTGGAGCAGTACCCCCTTAAATGGCTATATCCACAGTCTGCCTGTATGCGTCCCTTTGCTTTTCGAATTCGTCTTCGGCACTCCTCGCGCCGCACCCGTCGCACCGGAGTATTCGAAGGCACGTACTGGTGCAGTGACGACGATATCTGTGTTTTTTAAGTCAGCATAGTACAATTGCCAGTCACGATACAAAACTCACCGTACGCTTTCTGTGTGATACACAGATACTTCTTGCGCAACGTCCCAACGGCTAACGCGTAGGACCTTACCAGCCCGATGCGTCCACTGCGATATTTACCGAGTAGCCATCTTTGAACGAGGGATGACGAACTGACTCTCCGTTTTTTCCTATTACCTATTTGTTCGCTCCACGGTTCCTTCACCTTTAGGACTGAGTTTGCGCCAGCAGCCGATCCCTCATGTATAGCTTAGCTAGACCACCCGCAGCAGGTTCTCAGACCCCGTTCCTCCGTTCCCCCGCTGAAAGCGAAGGGCATTCCGGACAAACACCATGATTCGCCAGTTTGGAAGTGGATTGTTCTAACTGATTTCCGAAATGGCGGCCCAAGGCGGCGAGGCCACCATTGCCTTCTTTCTTCAACGAGCTCTAGCTCGGCAATCAGCCAGAAATCTGAGCGCTCTTCACATCAATGTTCGTGTCGACAACTAGCGATCCTCAGAGGTCTCTAAGTGTCGCTCGTTCACGGCTCGGCGTGCTGCGCAACAGTCCCATGGAGCGCTAGACCCTTCTGGGTCGTTGTACATCTCCCTGCGATGTTGCTGGCGGCATTTTACATAGTGTGCCAGGCGTCGGGCCCGGGGCAGCAGTGTCGCTTCTTTCGACGAAGACCCCCCCAGACGTCTCGAGTAGACGTCGTAAAGTCGCGCGAAAGAATAGTTCAAGCGGTCTTACGGTTGATCTTATCTAGATATGTTTCGTGTCAGCGACGCTTCGAGGCTTTTCTCGGCAACACTCCCCATGGTCTTAGACTCACCCCGAGGGTTCTGTGTTATAAGTATTGGCAGAAACCTTTCAGCATCGGTAACTGAAGTCTATCCTGCTTCCTGGCAGAGGTAGAAGGACATGGTGAAGAAGTCGTCCGTAGCATAGACGGTAACATCGATCATCGTCCGCAGATACTTAGATGTATTACATCTTCCAAGTGGGGAAAGACGGAGGACGATAGGGAGAGGCGACGATGAGACGCGTCGAAGGCGGGCGCCAGTGACAGGGTTAAATCCTTATCAACTATAACGGTAGGTATTATTTGGAACTTCGCCGCGTAACAACCCCTCGAGGAGCAGTAGTCTTGCGGCCATACTCGTTGCGCAGAAGTACATGATGAAACTTCTCAGCAAGGAGCTTGCGGAATCTATTTCGGAAGCGGTTCTTGATTACGTCTGCTACGCCAAAGGTCAGCTATCGTGTTCTCAATCACGAGAGAGAGCGAAGTCCTACCGCGAATGGTATCCGTCATAGTGGATTTCTCGACCCGCCCGAAACTTCGCGTTCCAATGGCGATCGGCGTTGTTCTCGAAGTCGTGGGCGTGCTGGATGGCCGATAGAGGATTCCGAGTTCCTGGCAAGACGAGAAGAGCGTGAAAGCTTGGTTATCTAACGCCTCAAGACGGCCATAGGATTCATGACTAGTTTTGGCCTTGGTCACTCTACCGTTTTACTGTTTGCCAATAGAGAGAGTGACCCACAAGATTGCAACAGTCGCACTGGTATCAATCTCAACCGAGATGAATCCGTGTTTCGACCTTTCGTGGGCCTGACGATGGGCAAGCCCGTTTGTTTGCATCCGTCGTGATTTGCGAAAGGCAGACTTGCTTTTCCGAGTTGTAAGTTATTCGCGATTTTTCTGCATTGCAAATGATACTTCACTGCGCAGAGATCTGATGGCAAATTATGCGCGATGGAATACGCGGATGAAAGGGGCAGCAGGAGATTAAAAGGGGACAATGAGGATGGAGAAAGACGCGTTGAACCGGTCAGAAGAGACGCGATGATGGTGAGGAAACTTTGAAGGTGGGACCCACTTGGGATGAGGTCGCCTTCGTGGCGCCCAATCAGGTCCCTCTTCCATTCCACGTCAGGCAACCCTCTCGCGCCCCCATCCCGCCCCCTGCTCTCCTACTCGCGAACAGCGCCCAGAGTATGAAGGGCCGGCCCTTCAGCTACGAAGTAGTTTCGTTTTAGCTAAGCAGTTCGAGACACGAGATCAGTTGCTTCAAAGGAGTGTCATCTCCATGGGAGTGTCTGGCTTCTTGCACGAATGCCACGAATGCCTAGCTGGCCTCGTTGGCCTCTCCGCTCCGTCCACACTTGAACCCAGACCCAACAGACAATGCTCGTCAGCCATATGCAGCGTACCCTAGTCAGCATCTATGCGCCGCCGCTTATCTCTTACTCCTCGTCAGAACCACCCAGCTCTAGCTGGGAGACCTGCGTCATATCGACGTCAGGTTCACCCGGGTCGGAACGATCCACCTCACAGGCGGCCTACAATAGCGCGGTGATGTGTCGAGGCCAGTGCTCTCCTATTACCTCCAAGAGT
Source organism: Colletotrichum sp. SAR11_59 (assembly GCA_025328345.1). NCBI lineage: Eukaryota > Fungi > Ascomycota > Sordariomycetes > Glomerellales > Glomerellaceae > Colletotrichum > Colletotrichum sp. SAR11_59. Next base: position 31,757 of record JAKMXC010000206.1, read on the forward strand.
GCCAGTCTCCTTGCAATCGCCTTTCTCTTGTTATAAGCAGGTGCCATTATAAGGGGGCCGACGCTCTCAGGGAGCGTGCGAGCACATTAAGACAAGCCTTTAGGAAAGCAAATATGGAGAATATGGGAAGAAGCAGCAAAGTAGGTGTTCATTGCCCGTCAATGTAGGTAGTCTCCCCTGAAGGTATGTGCCTACATCATGGACCTTTTACACCCTCTATTCACTACAATCTTGAGTCTGGATAAATGGCTCCAGCCTGTCCAACTTCCGAGGGCATTGGCCTACCCATGTCCTGCCATCCATGGCACTGAATCGAGAGAACTTGAAAGAAGAACAATGGGCCTTTGATGCGCAGCTTTGGTATCATGAAGGTAAGGTAAGCAAAAGTAATGGGTATCGTAAAGGTCAAAGAGGCAAATGAGTCAAACGAATACCAAATCCTCTCCCATACAAGCAAAGCTCCATGCGCTGACAAGTTCAGAAGAACACCTGACTCCAACACCAGACTAGACTCTCTGTCGTTTGGCGAGCTCACGACGCGCTCGGTCTGCGATTTTACCCCCTTCGTGAATCAACTGTCCATCCTTCGTTCTGAGTTCGAAGCTTTCAGAAGCCATCCACTCATTGTTCGTGGTTTTCTCCCGGATGACTTCGCGACCAACTTGATTCTGTATGTCGCGCCGACCGTTAAGCAAGTCATTGCTCAACTTTGCCTGAACAACGCTATCAGTTTAACAATTTCAAGGTGGCACACGTGGAGTGTGAAAGCAGGTAGACTTACCGCGCGCTCTTTGTTCGGGGCACTGGCAAACTTGGCGAACCAATCTGCCCTGAGCAGGGAGTGGATTAGGATTTTGCAATCCTATGAGAACGTCAGTAGAGGGAAGTTGGAATGATGGATGGAGCCTCATACCAAAAGTTCCTTGCACATAGCGGACCACCTGTCTCCAAATGTGCCATAGGTGTCCCAGGTCGATACGGTGCGCGCACCTGACCACAGGGGTTTCATGGTATGCCCAAGTTGCGCGTCCATGGCCGCAAGCTACATCAGATGTTAGCATGCGCAGGAAAGGTCTTTGTAAGTGCACAAACGTACTAAGAGTCGCCAACAGAGGATTTCAATCTCAATGTTAGTGATCTTGTGATGGATCACTACACTTAGGCGGTCTGCTGGAGAGTTGTTATCATCTAGTAGGTCCCAATCTGCCTTGCTGAGACCTTTTGGTCGATCACCAGCGCGTTGCGGGGATTTGCGCTTCTTGGTGCCCGACTCCGAAGCATGGGTTTGCTCGTGATCATTTGCACCATGTGCTTGTGGTGTTGTATTGCCATCCGCCTTCGCTCTGACTTTCAGCAGCCTCTCTTTGGCCTTTCGCAGCTCGAAGAAATCATCCGTTGAAGTGATCGCCTTGTACATCTCGCGGACGTGTGTACCACACTTTTCTGGTGTGCTGGGCCAGGATTGATCCTCTGCCGGGGCCATGCCAGGCTGGCGCTTCATGTGCCGATTGTAAGCTGCGTCAATCTCGGCGAAGTGGTCGAGATCGCGGATGGTCCCCTCATACATGAAGGTAGGGGGCTTCTTCAATTCCGCTGCCAGCCGCGGATTCTCGGCCTCAACCTCGGTAGCCTTCTGGGCCCGAGATGCCTGGCTTAGGGTTTCTTGCGGCGTTGCAGGCACGCTCGCTTCGGCGGCGGTAGCCGGAGGTGAAGGGTATTGAGAAGGATTGGCTTCGGGCAATGCGGCTTCGTCGATCGCGGCTTCGCTGAGGAGCTTGTCGATCTCAAGGCTGTCTCGCATCTGGCTCAAGCTGTCAATGGCTTGGTCAGCCATCGCGGAGTTGGAGATCGCGAGATCGTAAATCCAAGTGTGGAATCGCGTCACGAAACCCCAGATGAGCAGAAAATCGGGTCGGTTGTTCAACAAGGTTCCGTAGAAGGCCAGCTCTGGGAATAGACGCGGTTCTTGATGGTATCTGTACGGTACGATCTGAGCTGCGCTAGAGTCAGCGAAATCCACGGTGTTGGCTAGGTCCAATTCATACAGAAGATGATGTCCAGCATCCACTCTTTCTCTTCTGCAGAGATCAGCGGATTCTGAAGGACGTCTAGGTCTGCCTGAAACGTCTCCATTGGAGATGTTGTCGTGACGAGGGCCCGAGAGATCGTGGGCGACGAGAGTAAGTAAAGAAAGGGGCTAGGGGGCGTGAGGGGGAGAGCGGGAGGAGGTTGGGTTGAGGCTTTTGTGAAAGATCGCTGGTTTGTGCTGGGTGGGATCCGAGATTTTTGTGCCAGGGGGAAGGTGGGAAATTTATGTGAGAGGGAGAGCTCCGAGGTGAGCCTGAGGTCGCCTCAGTGATTGAGGTCAAGGTGAGCTGAGTGAATCCCCAGCCGCCATCGCCAACCTCAGACGACTTCCCAAAAGGGGAATAGGCGAGCTCGACGCGTCGAAAAACTTTCAGACGCGTCTACAAGACCGCCGAAAGGTGAGAATTAACAGCTGCCCATGCCGTCCACGTCCTTCATCTGATAGAAAAGGGGCATCACGGGGTTGCAGGTGAGAAGGCTGTCAGTAAGTAGCATACCGGAGGTGAAGCCAGACGCCCTCCAAACAAATTCTGCAGACCACAAGGTATGCCATGAATTAGAAATGATGTTGATTCTACGCGCATGCGATACTATCTGATGAGATCTGCCGGTGCAGGTAATCTTCTCTCCACTTGATTCGGCGAAGCTCGCCTTCGATTGAGCCACTCGTTGTTGAGCTCCAACCGCCAATCTGGCGACATAGACGTATATATAAACGGCAGGATTCCATCCTGAGATGCATTGAATACGTTCATTGCACGCCTTGGGCATCCCGACGAGGTCCTTACGTCGCTCCTTGCGTAGTCGGCTGTCGCTGCCAACCCCAGGAATACATTCCGTAGGTATGTACAAGTATGCCTGTTTGTTCACATTTCCGTGATCTTTCTGTGCTGGGAAGCATGATGGAGTGATTCAAGAGCCGCTGCTCCTAAAGGATGTCCCAAGGGCAAGAAATTGGAATGAACCCTGCCGCTGCGAAGTATCGCGTATCGTTTCTCCCCACACGTAGATCCTACGGGCTCCAACAAAATCTGACCATAGAGAGCAGTTTTTGATTGTAAATAATTCAGCCGCGAGAAGGGCACCATGAATCAGAACATCTGAATCTTCATCGTCGGGTAAACGTGCGATGGCACAAGTAAAAACGAACGAATTGCCCCAGAATCAACCATCACCAAACTTGATTCGTGCAGAGCCACCGGCTCTGTTATTGTGTCCTGGAACACCCTGTCTGCCTCCCACTCTATATCCGATCTGAGTTCTTTTGACGATGACTTGGCCCTTTGTTGTACGAATCTCCAAGTCATCCGTGTTTTGTCCCAAGACATTTAATGTTCTGGAGAACTTGCCAGTGAAATTAGAAAATTTACCCAGCCGTGGGCGTGTGATATGATTGCAAATCGACCATCCTTTTCAAGATTCGCGTTCATAGCCACAGGTTATTACAGGAAGAGCTGCGTGTGAGGGCACAGGTCAAAGTGCCCATATAGTGTTTCCAGAATTGTGCCCGCGTATAGGGTGAATTTTGCCGTAGTCTTTTTGCGGGGGGGCTGCGTCGTAACTACAAACTCAAGAGCTGCGTGTATTGGGGCTTTATGAACAGCATCGCCAGAGGCTTTGCGAGCGACGTTGTCGGCCCAGCTAAAGTGCTTGTAGATTTCAAGGATTTGCTTCTGCTTCGTAGTCGCATTTCGTAAGTGTTGAATGGCTGCCGCTTGGATTGTCGTCGCGCTGACTGCGAGGGCCCTGGCCGCTCGAAGAATATCCCTTATCGATTATAGGGAATGATATTTGTACGAAATGACATTGAAGTTGGTTGGCTTTAATTGACGATTAGACAATGAGAATAGGGCTGTTCAAAAAGAGTTCCATGAGAGAGAAACGGAAATAGCTCGAGTATGAATGCGATCTCGTACATGGCTTTGATCGTTGCCGCTCGCGCGCTGGTCGATTAAAGGCCCCTGGAACCTCTCACAGTACTTTCCGCGTACCTTGGACCATTACAGTTACCAAGCGCTCAAGATTGTCGTGGATAGAATGTCCCAGTCGCCAAGAGAAAGCATTCGAGACGCGTCAGAAGTCGCGTGGGATTGGTAGCAGAAGAATAGGAAATGAATAAGTGGTCTCCAAGATAAAGGCAGCATTGAAAACGCCTTTTTTGGCGACGTTCTCGCCGACGTCTTAGGCGGCAACGACAGCCCTAGAAACCCAGTCCAATACCTTCGTAAGATCAGCTGAACGAACATATCGTCGTTGCTACTTTCTGCGACTGGGCCACGCCTCCAAAGTAGAGGCCTCCAAGAGTACCACGTCGCCGACCGGCCGGAATGTGCATCAAACGGAGGACCTCGTTCTGTACCTCCGGCATGCCTCTGTTAATGAAGTAGGCGTATAGCACTACTTCCTCGGGATAAATGGTGATGGATGTGACGTTTGGGATAATCTGCTTGTCCCGGGTAAGACCAACCATTCTTATGTCAGTCTACCATGGGGCGAGAAGTAGCCGAGGACAATCGGGATATTGTCCTGGCTAGAGACTCACCAGTGTCATCACGTCCACGTTGTCACGTCCGCGACGCAGGTAATCGATCCGAACCAACTAAATGAAATCATTGTACTATATTTGACTATGGTTAGAGAAAGCTGAGTTCAGCGTAGCAGTGATATCTTACCATCGTTCTGAAAAGATCACTTCCTGAAGCAAGCAATACATAACACAATCAGTGTCGATATTGTATCAGATGTCCCCGATGCATTTGTCTCGACACCAGATATGCAATCGGGAGCGAACCTTCTGATGACCGGTTGCTCGAGTGTCAATTTGGTGATTCTTGAATGTCCTGTCGCATTTTCCAATGGTGAAGTGGTAGGCGCCCGGGTTATCCTCACCCCGCAATTCACGTGCTGTTCCATCACGCAGCAGGTCACTCATGGTGAATCGAGCCTCCGATACTTGTTTCTTACCCCAATGTCTGAGGATCGCGAAAAGGACGTCTGGAGAGTCTATTGCCGAGATGTTGGCTACCGTGGTGTCCACATACATCGGACGGCGCGAAGTGACATGGCAAGCCTGACTTATATCCCGCATCAAGGTACTGCTTGGTACCCTCTGCAGTCGACGGGCCCGGCTGTACATGTATATGTAGAGAGATGTGTGAGATACTGTGGTATCGTGCAAATAGAAAATGCAGTCGCCCGATAAGCCATCAGTTAAGCTTCAAAGGTATTCGTACGTTGGACTGTAGTCATCAGCTCCGAGAACAGCGAGATGGTTTCCTGCTGTGAGGATGCCATCATTTATTTTCTTCGTCGACGTTATCGCGGAATGGCTAAGTCGTTTCGGGTCCATTGCGTTTGTGGCTATCGTCTTTGGTACAGCTAGAGGAGAGGAGCATGAATAGGACGTTAATGACCGCCAGCAAAGCCGTTCGAGGTTATGAGCTGGAGACTGTCTTCGGGAAGCTTATCGTGCTGTTGGTAATTTGTGGACTGATACTTTCCCGTTGTTCCAGCAGGGCGCGAAGAGACCGAACATCACCAGGTAAACCAGAGTCACTGGAGGGGCCCTTGATGAGATAGCCTCTGGATCCAGCGGCTGGTTTACTCGCCTTGCGCCTGAGTTACGATATTCGTCTCATTTCGGGCAAAAGAATGATCCGCTCTGAGGTATCTCTCTATTGTCCACGGCGTGGTTAACGGTGCCAAACTCCCGAAGTATTCGCAGCATTGCGAAATACTCGCATATTCGTTACTCTGTACCGCGTGCTAGGCGTGCAGTATCAAACTTGAACTGTGGCTCTTCTTTTCAGCCTTCGTAGCTCGAGCCGGCGGTGCTTGAGCTCCAGTCTAAGTATTCAATCTCAAAGACGATAGCCCCTGAGGGAAATTCAACGTAGATGTGCAAAGTGCAGTAAAACGCTGTGGCACGACCATTGCTTCGTGCCTTCCTTCGCTGCGTTCATCTCCTTGCCTTGATCTAGTTTCGCGTACGTATCAACCGGGCTTAAATCGATAGCCGGCTGCCCAGCGCGACACTTTTTTTCGCACTCGAGCGCGAGATGAATACAGGGAGGAAACTGTCCAGTTACTCCAAGCTGCCGTCGTCAAAATAGGCGAGGGCCCTGGGCTCGGCGCAATGGGACGAAGTCATGAAAATACTCCGGAAGTAGGTACATATGAGAGCCTGGTGATTGTTATGTGGTAAAAGAAACTCGTGCCAAACGAAACAACAGGGTGTTTGCAATCACGATAAACCCAGGTTCAGTTTGCTCCAAAGGACGACATCCCCAATGCCGAGGAGACTTACGGTTAGGGCAAGGCCAGTATCTTTTGTCTTCCGTTGACCGTGGTAGCTGTAATGCAGATCTTTCGTCTTTGGTCTTCCACCTACATCTTGTAGGCTGGAATTCATGAGTATCGCTAGCTATGCCACATGTAGATATTGAGTTGTTCTTCTTTGCGTTGTTGAAGGAAGTGTTGATCGAGTGGCCCGACCAAGACACTTGGCGGTGCCTGTGTAAGGTACCGTGCATTCGATTGAATCCCAACACAGCGACAAAAGCCGTGTCAGCATATATGAATTATATGTATATTAAGCTTTTTCTGCATGGTGGACATGAAAGCAGGAGAAGTCGACGAGGACGGTGTAACTTTTACCCCGAGGATGATGAACGTTTTCAACTTCTCAGGAGTGAGGGTGTTATGTCGTTTGTATTCTAAAGGGAGTATAACTTATTGTTTCATATTTGTACCCCTCATTAGTCGAGTCGCACTAGTAAGACGGGCAATAGCGAGCTCGACGTCGTATCTCAAAGACAATGTCCCGTGTTCCAGCCTTTCGAGTGGCTCCGTCGTTCGTTTTGTTGTCCTTGTGCAGCTTTGCTTAAAGGATTCTAGTCGATTATCACCGTAAATAGGCCCTCTAAGACAGTTGGTCCATTGTTATTAGTGAAAGGCCTCTGTGGATGGTGTAGAAGACGTTCGGAACGGATAATGTAGAGCAGCATATGACTCAGGCGGACACAACGCCATTGTTTCTAGGCTTCGAGGCGCTTCGTGTCTTTCGGTCTGGACCAAACTTCTTCCATCAACTGCCTTGGCCCCCGCCAGTGGGTGATGAGATTTACCGCATCGTATTGCGGCCGGGGGCCTGGGCTGGTTCGGAAGGTCGCAGAACTTTTGAGATCGAAAATTGAATCTCCTGCGCCACTGATACGAGAGCAGGCGAAGGGGCCATCGGAAAACCGGTGAATCCGCGACCAATGCCTCCGGCACAGGACTACCCAGACTTTGTTTGGTAGCCCAAATTTCGGCAGAGGCAGGTGGTTTATCCGTATCATTTGCCAGACCATACCATAACCAGGAGGTCATGACAATCCGCCGAATCAATCTGGTGGAAGATGCCGGACCTGTAAGCTTTGTAGGTCACAAGGACAACTACAAGAATGCCGAGGATAAACAGAGGCGCGAGGTTGACTTCGACCTCAATCTTTGCAGTTGAAGGTGTTGTCATCGTTTCTAATGCTCGCTCCCGTGTAATCCACAAAGGGAAGCGGTCACCTTAGTCCACAGCGGAAACCAACTCTCATGGGACCCAATGGTGTGAATGTGCATACTCTTGGCTCTTGGGTACCAAGGGTTCCAATAATTGTACAGTGCCATTCTGTGTTTCAGAACAAAGACAACATGCAGTGATAGCCATGGATTTCCGCCGACCAAGATGTTCACGTGTGACCTTTTCTTTGTTGTTGTTCTAAGGCTGATTCCCAAAGGGCCTGGATTCAAAATCAACCACACTAGGCTTGAATGCGTGCTGGCGCCTATCGCCGTCTGTTTCTTGATGTTGTTGTAACGTTATTAAACTGAATTGAAGATGGCGGCGTTGCTCGAATAAAAGCTGTTGGTCTTCACGCCAGCTGTCCAGATGATATCCAAGAATGGAGGGATCTTGGTCCAGGCATGAGATGAAGGTTCTGTTGACTGCCTCCATAAGGTTGCTGTAGACACGTCGTATATGTGCGCGACGCAAAGAGTCCATTTTGAGGTCGCATCTCAGATGAAGCCGCGAGACGAGCCCTATGCGGACATTTGTTTTACCCCGCTTCACCGTGTGGAACACCAGCGAGCCATCTCGAATACGGTTCAACAAAAGCTCTCATGAGTCTGATGTTTTGGTCCGACGTTGTTTTTGAAGGTTGCGCCAAGGTAGGAAAATCGGGTCGGAGCTACGGATTTTATATGGCTCCTGGTAACCTTCCCAGGATGGGGCTGTGATACAGTGAGGCCAGCCTTCTCCCATAACCTCCGGAAACAAGAGCGTATTGACATTCTGCCCCTTAAGCTTGCGGGTAGTTATGGACTCGGGAATCATGCTGGAGCTTGGGCAACTGCCACCCAATTGTGCTTTCTAACGAGGCTAATCGGGGACGTCATGCTCCCAAGTTGGCTTCATGAATCATACAGCGACACTATGGTTGGCCCCCAACGGGCCCGGATTTGAGGCCTACTCTTCCAATGTTCTTGCCACGGCTACCAGACGTGAGACAAAGACCCTGAATACCTCATCTGGCAAATTGCCGCACATGCGTAATTTACTCGGGGCAAGGCCGAGCTTGAGATCGCAACGTAGAGCGAAGGTGGGCCCGGGGGATGTGTGCATCGCGGTAATCCGCTTAATCCCGCTTATTGTGTAGGACACCATGCAAGCCATCTGGAAGACGGTTCTACAAAAGCTCTCGCGAGTCTGATGTTTTATTCTGAAGTTGTTTGTGCTGTTTCTGGGAAAAGAAAGTGATCTTTTCTGAATTTGACGTGTGAGACGCGCAAGGGTTTGTAGGTCAGCTCTTTGTAAATAAGATGAAGACGAGATAGAAGGCGGGCAACTGTAACAGATCCTGGAGCACCAGTGTTGTTCTAAACAAAGCCCCGGCAGCAGGCGGTGATCAATCACCTCGCCGGCTGAGTCCGTTGGCTTGTCCACCGCGTACCTCTAGCCCCCAGATGTCGTTTCCTCGCAGCTGGGACTGGTAATGCATCTTGAAGGTTGTGCTCCGCGTCTTCGCTTGTAAGCTACATGCATGCAAAAACCATTTTGAAGAATGCGTTGCTTTAGCTGGCCGTCGCCGTTCCATCCGCCCCTTTTCCGTCGGCCCAGAGCGACGCACATCGGGCTTTTGTTTGGGAGCCGCGTAGGGATCCCGACATCCCCCATCCTACGAGCTTGCCCCGCCACTTAAGGCCCTCCAGTCTCCAATCTCGGCTTCGTCGCTGTGAGGGGCCGTTGCCGACGCGCCGTGACCATCATCATCCACATAGCCGCGTGGGTGTCACCTGCGTAAGACCGCAAGAGCGTAGCACATAGACCCGTTATAGTAAGGGCCACCAAAGACATATTCGTCCTAATCTTTGCCATTTCCGGGAGGGATAGAAAGGCACTCTCTCGCTCGAGCCGCGAGCGAGGCCGACCTGGCGTGCCGAGTGTCGCACGGCCTCTAGCCCGTCATATTTCCACGACGAATGACGGAGGGACAACTTACAGCACAATTTCCTTCCAGGATACAAGCCTGGGAAGACATATGCGTGCTTCCGATGTACCGTGTTCGCACTAAGGGCCCGTGGTTTAGGAATAGGAGTTGAGAAATGAGGTCGCTGCGGGAAGTGGCAGCGATATTGACGGAGAGAACTGTAACAATGTCGGTCTAGGTTTTTACGTCCAAGTACTAACAGCCGAAAGCATTTGCTCCTTAAGCAATATCGCTTACTCCTTCGGTAGGATTTGACTCCTCGTTCTTGAGCATATGTAACGACGTCTCCCAACGAACGATGGTGTCGAGTGCTGTCTTGACCATGGACAAGTCAATTGCTTCTTGTTGGCAATCTACACGTACTCGAGACGTGTTTCGACACTCTCGATTCTGTGTCTGGCGTGTTGGTTTCATCGACCAATCTGATGACCTTTTTGGGCGAGTGTTTCGAGTCTACGGGCCCGTGGTATCTCATGATGGTGAGGCGGAACAAGGAAAGTAATAGCAAGCTTCCCCTCGAGTCTTCTTAAAGGCAATGGGCCTTTGGAACGAAACCATGTCCGGTTCCGTTCGGATTGGAGAACCCATGTTGATCGATGATGGTAGAAGCCGCCCTGTGAGTGGATGCAGAAAATTCAATGAACTGTACTCAGTTCGGTTTGAGAATGATCAAGCTGAAGTATCCGTAGCAGGCGGTACTAGTAATCGCTTCCACTCAAGCGTTGCCCTGGACGGCCGGCTTTGGCTTCTACATTCTCCCTCGACTCTCCGTAGCTGACGGCCGATTTCCTTGGGATGGTCTCAATCTTTCTGTCCCCGCGTATAGGCGGCGTGCTTTCGGGGACAACTCCAAAGGCGTTGGTGAGGCTGTACTACAAAAACCCCCAACCCAGCCCCCAGTGTACACCAACGTCTCAGTCGGGAACTGAGGCTCCTGTCCCAGAGTCAGGGCCAGAGGCCTTAGAACTATTGTTGTCTGTTTGACTCGGAGTGGCAGTCTGCGGCCAACACCGAAGGGGCATGGCGGGGGAGATTGCTTCAGAGAGCGGCAGTGTCGATGAACTCTTTTGGGTTCAACTTTTCTTCCGCTTGGAGAGACGATCAGTCCTCTCTCAGTCATCTGATCCTCGAGCAGGGCGCCAATGTGCGAGAGGCGTCTGTCTCAAAGACGAAGTTCGAGGTTGAATGTGCGCCCGCCAGAACTACGAGGACTTATGCTAGACCAAGGCACGAAGATTGCACTCGGTATCCTCTAGGAAATGCCAACATAATGGCTGAAAGTCCCCGACCCAACACCCAAAGGACACAATGATAGTAGAATAACGGCCCCGCACAGCGATGCGTTTGCTCATCCAAACATAGCCTGGGTATCATCTATGAGTACCTGCAGGCTGCATGGCTGAGGGCCCGGGGATCTGGTGAAGAGGCTCATTCCTCCGCCTCGGTAGCAGAAGATGCGATGGCGAAATTGATTGACTTGAACGAGAAGACTAAGGACGGTTGGTGGCCTTTAAAGCCTTTCGTCGGCATGGCCCATGAGGACTTGCATGCTGGGACGCGGGGGAGGGCCGGGGGATACGGTAAAGAGGCACATGCCTCAGCCCCGATAGTGGAAGATACGATGATGAAGGCGATTGATTTGAAGGAGACGACAGAGAAAGATGGGCGGCTTTTTAAGCCATTCATTGGCATGGTCAACGGCGGGCACGGCATCATGGAGAGATGTTTGGGTAGGAGATCACAAGGTGGCAGGGGAGATAGGGAATGCAGTGATGGGAAACACGGCAAACGCAAATGAGCAAATCTCGTGAGGAAAATGCCGCCATGCAAGCTTCCGCGAGAAACGAAACGAAAATGTTGGGACAGGCAACGGGAAGCAGCAATAAGCATTTGCCCCACCAATGGGCCAATCCGCCTGTACGTCACTGAGATGTAGCAAAACAGCTTGCCAGTGGTAGAAATGCCAGATCAATTGTCAGGGTATCTCTATGCCTGCTTGAGCCAATTCCGTGGCCAATCCAGAAACCCTAAAGCAAACCATTTTGCGACCTCACCATTATCCCGAAAACGCCAGCCGGGCCGGACAACCGCCAGCACATATGAAGAGCAAGCTTTTTGATGTTTTACCATTGGCGACGTCCACCGCGGCCCCTGCCGCCGAAACCGCCGCGGTTGCCACCCATGCCCGACTGGTCGTAGCCGCCGTACTGGCCCTGGTTTCCTCCAAAGCCGCCCTGGCCAAAGTTCTGTTGCTGGCCCGCTTGGCCTCCGGCGTTGGCGCCTTGGGAAAACATGGCAGACATGGTGGCGGGGTCCATCTGGCTGGGGTCCATGCCCTGGCCCATCATCTGCTGCATCATGGCCTGCATCTCGGGGGGCATGCCATCCATGCCGCCACCAGGCATACCTCCCATACCAGCTGCCTGGGCTTGCTGGGCGCCAGCTCCTCCACCGGGCATGTTCATGCCGCCCATCATCATCATGCCAAAGTCCTCCATCATCTTCTTGTTGCCGGCGGCGATAGCGTCGGCGTTGTACTCTCCCCGGACAGCCTCTTGCTTGGCAGCGTAGAGGGCCCAGGTGAACTCGTCGAAGCCGTAGTTGAAGTAATCACTGATATCCGTACCGGGCTTGCGCCAGGGCTTCTCGTTTTCGGGGAGGTCTGTAAAGGTTAGCTGGGTGCGATGGGAAGCGCAGGGCGAGTCGTGCTTACCCTCGTCAATGTTGACGGCGGTGATGGGCTTGCCCGCAGGAGGGTAGGGAGGGTTCGCGTTGACGTCTACGGTGGACTTGGAGGCGGCAGCGGCAGCCTTGTCGGCACTGGGGATGCCCAGAGGGAGGTCGGAGGCAGCTGGCGACTCTTCCTTCGCTGGGGCGGCCTTGACGGGCATGTCGTTGGAGGCGGACCTTTGAGGAATGTTTCTGATGTCGCTGTATCGCGATTGTCTGTGGTTTCATGAGCTTCAAAGAAGTCTTTAACTTTGTGCTGGTGAGTGGTTATTGAGACGTACGTTGGGGGTGCAGCCTTTGTGCCGTCTTTGCGCTCGGTGATGATGTCGATATCCTGAGGAAAGCGCCAGAACAGTCAGTCACTGGCTTATAAACGGGCGGCCTACAAATACGCAGAGCGACCTGAGGTGCAGGCAGAAGCTTACGGAGTCTTCATCATCGTCTTCGTCCATGGCTCCGCCCTCATCCTCTTCCTCACCCTCCTCCAACTCGTCATTTTTGGACTCTACTTTTGGCGACGGCGCCTTGGGTGCAGCAGCATTTTCGGTCGCAGGCGCAGGCGCAGGAACAGTCGGCTCCTCGGGCGCGTAAAAATCATCATCTTCGTCGATATCCATTTTCGCGACTTCGATGAACGGCTCTACGTTTGGAACTGGTGGTGGCAACGGCGGCGGTGGTGGTGGTGGTGTTTTCGGTCGAGGCTTCACAACGACGCCTTTCGCAGCAGGAGCAACAGCAGCGGCAGCAGCTTCCCAGGACATCCAGATGGAAGGCACGGGCCATCAACAGCAGCAGCAGCAGCAACAGCAGGTGCAGTCAGCATTGCCCAATCAGCGCCCCGGTCTAGCAGCTTCGGTGTGGAACCCCGGAGGCGGCATCTCAGAACGCCGAATAGCCAATCCCAGGCGGTCGCAATCCACGCTCGCAAAGGCAGCAGCAGCTCAGAAAGCTGCAGGTGGCCCGTGCCCTCCAGTCCCTGCCGCCAATTCTTCTTTCGCGTTGACCGCGCAGCAACAGCAGCAGCAGCAGCAGCCAGCACAGGAAGCAGCAACAAACAATCCAGGAGCTCAAGTCCACGGCCATCAGCCTCACCCTACCCCGGCTTTCACCTCGAATACCGCCTCGGCCTCGCCTTTCATCTCGACCGCAAACGATAATACCACTGGCTCTACTGCACCAGAGAACTCGACCGCCAACATGTCGCTGTTCGGTGCGAAAACTGGCGGTGGCTTGAGCATCAACACTGGTGCTGCCAATGCTGCGTATGTTTTGCCCTCTTTCGGGTCACTGCATTACCAAACCCGGATTTCTCCCTTTCATTGTACCTCGATATCTTGCTAACACTGCTCTGCTACAGTGCCGGCCCTTCGTCGACTCCCGCAGCTGGTGGAGGACTCTTTGGAAACGCAGCGGCTACGACACAACCTGCTACGAGCGGCGGTCTCTTTGGCGGAACTCAGACTGGAGCTGCAAGCGGAGGACTGTTCGGCAACAAGCCATCAACACCCGCGACTGGCGGCCTGTTTGGTGCATCTACCACAGCTTCTCAGCCCCAGCAACAAGCCGGAGGTCTCTTCGGCGGAGCGACAACAGCCACACCCCAGGCCCAGCCCCAGCAAGCGGGAGGGCTTTTCGGTCAGGCGGCGAATACCACAGCCCAGACAGGCACCACGGGTGGAGGACTATTTGGAAACCAGACACCGGCGCAACAGACGGGCCAGCAGCAGCCTCAACAGGGCGGAGGACTGTTCGGGGCGGCCCAGCAGAAGCCAGCGGGAGGTGGTCTCTTTGGCCAGTCGCTGTCAACGACCCAGCAGCAACCATCAGGACTTTTCGGTGGCGGAAACACAAACACACAGGCGCAGCAGACACCGCAACAAGGTGGCGGCGGCCTCTTCGGCTCGAGTCTTGCCCCCAGCCAAGCCAAGCCTGGTGGCCTTTTGTAAGTGATTTGTCAGTCTCTCCGTGGCTCGTGCTAACATCTCAAAGTGGCGGCGGCGCTTCAATCCAGCAACAGAACAACACAGCTCCCGGCTTGACTATGGGTCAGTCGACCACGCAGCAAACCGTTCCCGGTGTAAGGGTGGACCTTTCGAACGTCAAGGGCACAACCCGTTTCAACGACCTCGAGCAGTCCCTGCAGACCGAGATGGAGAACTGCGACACCATGATCCAGCGCTTCATGAACCACGCGTCCGAGATCAGGGGTTTCATGGCGGCACATGGCGGCGATCTTGCTCAGCTCACCAACGACGTCACCTGGCTGCAGCGCAAGTACGAGGGCGTCAAGACGACCCTGGACGAGGACATTGTCACCCTAGCACACCTAAAGGATCTCGTCAAGTCGGATGCGGACATCGCAAAGATGGCATTTGCTGGCGCCGATCAGCTTAAGCTCCCTGCGCACTACCACCAGACGTGGCTCACCCGCGGCGGAACCGGCAGTAACGCGCCGAACGGCAACCAGGACCGCGATCTAGAGGACGTGTTCACCCTTTTCTCGAATGAGGCCGACAGGCTAAAGGAGCTGCACCAGTTTCAGGTGCAGAAGATCAAGGAGATGGAGCAGCACATGCCAGGTGTCGAGCACGGCCTCTACGAGCGGGTGCGCGCCCTGCGCGACCAAACGCAGGTTCCCGCGTTCAACATGGTCCTCGACCTTTTGGAGACGATCAAGATGATGGGTGACAAGATTTACGAGGCTGCAGGTGGCATTGTGGATGTACGCGAGAAGCTGACCCAGCTTCAGCGTCAGTACCCCACCAAGTAAGGAGATTTGGCAATGTTGGACTAGAGTAATGATGAGGCTTGGCTCCGGGGACGGGACGCTTAGCTGAGGGATGTGGGAAGCATATGGCGTTCAGGATGGCTAAAAAGTATACACCGGCAGCATGGCAGAATCGAGCGAGCTTCGTGCACAAAATCCGGCTCCAAGCTACCGCTGACGTTGGCTCACGTGGCATACAAGTTGCGGCGGCATTCCCTCGGCCAGAATGGCGCCAAGATTGGAGCCTGGAGATAAGGCAACGTCGCAGCTGCGGCGCCAGAAGAGCGCTTCGTGATGGTTGTGGAGTGTCATGTTGTAAAGTACATAGAGCACGGCGGCACAGGTCGTTGATACCCAATGTCAGATACCCCTGACTCACTAAATTGTCCGGTCTCGATGTGTGAAATTCAATGCTCTTGTGTCTGTTGTATATGATGGGTATCTGGGAGCTGTTCCGCTCAGCAAAGCCGTTCATCCGCCCAACGCCTGATATGCTAATCCTCATTCCTCGTGAGGTAGGCAAAGTCTCTGCAGATCCTTCCGCCTTCGCTACCCCCTCCGTTCCTTCAAAAAATAACGCCGTCTGCCTCTCAACACGATCAATACGACCCCTCGCGGCCGCCGTGGTCATCATCCCCACCATCGTCGTCTCCAAACTCCCCGTCGTCAAAGTAATTCTCCGCGTCGTAGTCACCCGCATCCTCGTCGTCGTACTCCACATCCTGCTCCTCCTCCTCGCCACCCTCCTCCCACTCCTCCTCGCCCTCCGCGCCCTCGGCATCCGGCATCCTCTCCAGCGCCTCGAGCGTCTTCTTCGCACCGTCCGGCCCCGCGGCGGGCTCCTCGACCTGGAACACGTCCTCGGCCGTCGGCAGCGCCGTGATGCGCGACAGCCGCAGCCGCTTCGCCTCGCCGCCGCGGCGCTTCTCGCCGGGCGCGACGTCGTCGCCGTCGAGCGTCGCGTGCAGTTCCGCGGGGAAGAACTCCTTGCAGAACGGCCGCGAGCCGAACTCGGGCAGTGCGCGCTCCGGGCGGGCGAACTTCTGGCTGTAGGTCGGCACGCCCGTGAAGGGGTCCGCCGTGGCGCGCGTGCGCACGCCGTACTTTGCGTTCACCTGGTCCTGCCCGTAGAGCTTGCGCGTGTTGGACGGGTCCATGCCCCAGGTGCGCTTGCGGGTGTAGAGCGGTCCGTCCTGGACCTGGCGGCGGAAGAGGAGGAAGGCGTTGACGTTGGCTTGTTCGAGGGCGGAGAGGGGCTTCGCTGTCGGGACGGCGTATTGCTGTTGTCGGGAATGTTAGAGTGGTTGAGGACTATAGAAGAGGGAGAAGACGTACGGGAAACAGCTCCGAGGGGCGGGTGTCGGGTGCGTGTTCGCCATTGTCCCAGGAGAGTTGGGGGCCCGTCTTGCCGCCGCGGCCGCCCCGTCCTCCGCCTCGTCCTCCGCGCGACATGGTGCTCGGTCGTATCGTATGTGTGTTTTCTTGAGGGTTCTGTGTTGGCGGTTGTCAGCGATTGTGTGCTGCAGAGGTGGCTGCTGGGATTGCGCCAAGGTGGTTGGCGGTTTGGCCTCGCTTCGCTCGCGTGCCGCGGCTGAAGGTTTGCAGCCTGTGCAGTTATGGGATTGACGTACCGTTTTTGCTTGTAAGATCGCGGGAAAGTGTTCTGACTAGGTTAAAATATGGAGGAAGTTGCAGAGAGTCGTTTGGCGTAATGCCGCAAGATCGTTATATGAGTCGAACGAAAAAGAGTCAAAGTCGGAGTTGCAGTCATGGTTGGCGCCGACCTGGAGTTGGACGTCTTGATTTTTTAGCGGGGTCAATTGGGGTAATGGTTGCTTGTGATTCGTTGAGGTGGCTGGTGTAGCTCTTCCGTGTCAGTTCTCCGCCGACAATAATCTGTGTAAGTAGCTATCAAGACAGAATGATGCCGAAAAACACATTGGATCTTTGATAATACTACCAGATTTTCATCACTGTACAGTCTTTGTAGAATCGTAATCTCAATTCAGCTAAAAATGCAGTTGCTGCCGCTACATTCTGATTTTTGTTTGGACGATGTCACTCTCAGACCGTTGAGAGTCGGCATCCTCATGCCTCTTAAAAACTATGCCTCACACATAGAAGCCTCCCATCCCAAGAATATCATGACGTCCTTATATTTGACTAATGACCAGCAAAGGAAGAGAATATTGGAGTAAAACGCCATGATACCATCGTCACTTACAGCTGGACCAGTAGGCACGTAGCGGGGTCGTCACCCTTCCCGCTGGACGCCGCTGCCCCGCTACCGCCACCCCTGTAAGGCACCCAAGCGCTGCGCACCCAGCACACGCAGCTTACGGCTGCCTTATCTTATCTTAGCGTCCGGGGACCCTTAAACCGAGCAGGAAGCTTCCAGCTCCCCCCGCCATCCGCAAACCTCCAACAGCTCCTCCAACTTGCAGACATCACCAACTTTTGCTTCCGCTTCTCGTCTCGACCTAGCCGCACCACCGTTGCAGAATTCCTATGTCAGACCCCGTCGTTCCCAAGATGCCAACCGACACAATCCCCATAACCGGGCTCGACGAGCTCACAACCCACCTCGACGACCTCGTCGCCTCCCCCGAAACGCCCCTCCAACCGAAGATCCTCGACGACATTGAGCTCCAACTCACAGGTCAGTCATTCCGCCTCTCTCCCTCCCCTCGTCCTCTTCTGAAGTACTAACAACGCCACAGAATCAAACATTCCGCCCCTCCTCCCAACCCTCCTCCCAAAACTCACAACAATCCTCAAAACAACCCCCCACGACCCCGCCCCCATCGTCTCCCTCACAATAAAACTCCTCTCCCCCGTCCCCTTCACCCAAACCCTCCAGCTCGCCGACGAATCCTCCCTCATCTCCGCCCTGCGCTCCCCCGCCCCCTCCGCCAACCTCCTCGCCCTCGCCATCCTCGAAAAGGCCGCCGCCACCCCCTCCGACGCCGCCATCCTCTCCCTCATGCCCAAAGTCGTCCTCGAGCTCCTCCGCCGCTGGCTCTCCTCGCCCCAAGTCGAGGTCGGCGAGAAGGCCTCCCGCGTCATCGGCGACCTCCTCGAGACAGACTGCGAACTGCCCCCGCCCGCCGCCCTCCCGAGCCTATCCGGCACCGACCTCGTCCGCCGACGCGCGCCGGGCCAAGGAAGGATGTGGCGCCGTCTCTTCCACGACCGCGAGCCCTTTGGCCTCGTCCTCGCCCTCGCCCGCGGCGAAGACCCCGCCGAAGACGTGAAGCTGTCTGAGCACCAGCTGTCCCTCGCCCAGGGCCGCATCCTGCGCGTCCTCCCGCGGCTCGCGAGCCTGAACATCGTCGAGGTCGGCACGTCGCAGTTCCCTGAGCTGACGGGGTCGAACGATGTGGGGCTGTTGCAGCTCGCGGCGCTGAAGATGGTTGATATGGAAGATACGCTAATGCACCTGAGCCTGATCGACTTCTTCGAGACGCTGGTGAGTGTCATGAGGGTGGCGGAGCAGTCGCACCGGACGATGGGGATCCTGCGGAATCTAGTAAGGGAGGCGAGCAAGGACGATCAGATGCTGAAGGAGGCGTTGCGGAGTCTGCCGGATCGGACTGTGCCCGAGGAGTCGGAGCAGTTGAGGACGTTTATCCGGGACATCATGTCTGCGCGCGGTTGAGTAGCGTAATTGTACAAAATTGGCAAGGCGTTTGGGAAGCATGGCACTGGTCTGGGACAAGCATGGATGGATGTCTTCAATATGGACACGAACTGCGAAAGCTCTCGGCAATCCGAGCCGAGTACAATAATTTTACATGAAATGATTCCCCCTCAATCTATCCATTACGCCTCTTCCTGTGCTGCACCTGGTTTTTGTATACTAGACCTCCAACTCAACGCCTCATCCTGGCCGACGCGTCTCCCTCGGGCCCGTCCACGTCCGTCGCGTGGCTGAGGATGCTGTCCCTGCGGTCCACGTCCACCTTGGTCATTCCCTCAATACCCAAACCGACCTCGCCGACGCGGCGGAGCACCAGAAGCAGCGCTGTCCGCAGGTCTGACGTCAGGTCCTTACCGAGGAGTTCCACGACCATCGGGTAGAACTCCTTAATGTTCTTCGAGAACGAGGTCACGGGGAAAGCGGCGTACCCCTCGAGAACATCGACAACGACGGGGCGCCATGCGACGATGTTGCGGTGCTGGCTGTCCTCCTCGAGCGCGACAAAGTCCTTGATGATGCTCTTGCACAGGGGGATCAGGGCCTGCTCGATCGCATCGCGCGCCGAAGCGCGCTCGTCGCTGTCGTCTGCGTACATGCGGAAGAGGATGGCGACGTAAGTAGCGGCGGCACCGCTCTCCTGCTTGAGCAGATTCGGGGCCTGCTTCATAAATCCCTCGCGCCAGAGGCGCATCCGCAGTTCCTTGTCGGCGTTGAACTTCCTGGCAAACAGGTAAGACTTCTTAAGCAGTCCCATGAGCTTGAGGAGTTCCGCCGTGGGGATCTGGGAGTAGACGGTGTCGTTACTGAAGAGCTCGTTCACCGTCTCGATCATCAGCAGCTGCAGAACGCATCGGGAGATGATGCGGTTGAAGTAGCGCCGGCGGGCGGCTGTAACGACCACGGGCTGTTGCTGAAGATTTGATGAGGGCTTGAACTCCTCCAACGGCGCTTGGGCTTGGGGTGGAGCTGCTGCTGTCGGGGTTTTGAGGTCGTCCTCTTCTACCGTACCAGCGTGGGCTGCAAATGAGTTCGTGTCAGCGTCGTCGCCGTTCTTCTCAGAGCCGTTGATCTTCAAAGACTCTTCGTCAACCGGGGTGGTATCAGCAGTAGGGCTGAGAGGACCGGCAAACTCGAGGCCGTTCGGGGGCAGATCGATGGAAGCTGTTGAGTTGATAGTGGTGGCGGAGAAGAGCTGGTGAGCTGTCGTACGAGCGAACAGTTCGCAGAAGGCACCGACGATCTTGGTCCAGTGCTCATGCGAAAATTTCGCGACGTTCTTCAGGATGAGCTGCTGCAAGCAGTTGCTGCCAATTCTGGAGATGGTGTCGTTCTCTTGGCAAATACAAAGAGCTAGCAACTCCAAGAATCGGTCCAGCATGTACTCCAAGGCTTCGAAGTAGTGTGTAAACAACGTGATCATGTTTCGGAGGGCCTGGATCATGGTGGTGGAAAGCCAGACAGACAGCTCCTCATGGTTCAGCGCGTTGTTGAGGTCAGGCCTGGACCGCAGCACCATGAAGATGGGGTACAGCTGCTGGCGCCAGAGAATGTCCCAGAAATCAGGTGGGAACTCGCCTCCATATCTCAGCAAGGCGTCGAAGAAGTACTCGAGAGCGTTGGATCGGACCTCGAGATCCTCGCCAGTCATCAACACATCATGGAAGGCAAACAGGACTGGGAACCAATAGCCTTCTTCCACTGACGTGCGGTTCTGGGATCTTTGCAGTGTGTCTGCTGCTGAAGTATGGATGTCGCCGGTTGCTGACTGCCCTTTTTGAGACAAAGGACATTCTGGTGTTTTAAGCATGCGAGGGATGATGGACTTGAGCGACTCCAGCGCTTGGAGACTCTTCTTTTGGAACTTCATGTTCTTCGAGAACTCGGTAAGACAAACAATCAGGTCGGTAAAAGCACCCTGTGAAATGACCACGCCAAACTTGGTCCTGTAAACCTGTGTGACATTCTCATAGGCAAGGCTCACAATGCTTTCGTTGGTTTCACGAGCAGCGACGGTGAAGACACCAAACATTGTTCTCCAGCCAGAGCGGATGTTATCGCCCCGGGCTTGAATCATTTGGATCAAGCATCTGAGCACCATGTCCTTGACAGCAATGTTTGTGGAGTTGGCCAGAACATGTTCGAATGGCTTCAAAAAGTCCTTTTGGAATTTGAAACCAGCCAGCTCCTCGAGTTCCATGAAACGCATGGAGAGTTGGCGTAAAGAGTCCAGGGCGAAGAATACGATGGTGATGTTGTTGTGGCAGCCGACGCGGTTGAAGTGGTCACCCATAACATCCCAGATATTGCTCCACTCGAAACGCACACGCGTCATGTTGTAGTAGGCGATCTCGACAATCTTCTGCAGGCTGTAGGTACGTGGGGAGTCGTTCGACCCAGACACCTTGATTTCATCCCAGCTGACTTCCGTCAAAGCTCGAGCGAAGTGAACGATAGCCTCTCCATTGAGGTTGCCCGTGTTTGTGAATATCCTGTCAACCGCCTTGATGACTTCGTCGGATCGACTCTCCAACGCAATCTCGTTAGAGAAGCCTTGGGGCCCAGCTCCCGGCCGCGGTTGACTTCTTCGGCGTTTGGACTGTGTTGATGATCGAGAATCGCTAGTATTCTCTCTCTGCGGCGGCATAAAGCGTGCCTTAGACACATCAGGAACAACACTCTCATCGACACCGCCGGTGATGAGCTGCAATCGGTCCAGCTGACTGATGCACATGAGCACATCCTTCCAAGATGATCGGAGCACGTTGCCCTCCGTCTGGCCTAGTTCCAGGATGACCTTGAGTGCCTCCACATTCTTGGCCAACATCTCCTGTGGGTTGTTGAGGTTCGTAGTGTTCTTCAATGCGGATACGAACGCTTCGCGGGGGGTCGACAGGTCAAAAACGCAGGCAATCTTGGTTGCCAACTTCATGCCCTCCAGGCACAGCTTGTTGATCTCAAGGTTCTGGGTCTTCTGCATCTGGCTTGATAACGCAGAAAAGTATGACATCCATGTAACATCAAACATGGGTCCGATGTGCTGGAAGGAGGTAGCAGGAATGAATTTGACACCCGATCGTTGCGCATTCCTGCGTTGGTTCTTGTAAAGGGTCTTGAACAGCTGCTCTGATCGAAGCGCAATCTCCTCGGACTGTTGCAAATAAGCCTCTCTCTGAAGGTCGCGGCCCATGTTGGAAAGCGCCTGGCCGAGACCAGCAGCAATGCCGGTAGATGGTGGCGGGACGGCTCCAGCAGCCGCAGCAGCTTCGCGCTCACTCTTCAACACGATTTCGTTGCTGGCGATTTCGTCATAGATTCCTAGGAGGTATTCATCGGGCAAGTCCGCGTTGTCGTTGATGCCGCGGTTGTTCTTGATAAACTCCTCCTTGCTCATGCGCTTAGCGATCTTGCTGCTGTGCAAGTCGGTG
The DNA here is from genome assembly GCA_025328345.1 of Colletotrichum sp. SAR11_59. Taxonomy (NCBI): domain Eukaryota; kingdom Fungi; phylum Ascomycota; class Sordariomycetes; order Glomerellales; family Glomerellaceae; genus Colletotrichum; species Colletotrichum sp. SAR11_59. The sequence continues at coordinate 53,990 of JAKMXC010000206.1, forward strand.
TTGAGCATGATCACAGAGTAGGCCAAAACATAGGCGGTGTCGGCGTTGGCGAAAGCGTTGGGGTTACCCATCACGTAACGTTCGGCAAATTTCAGCATGAAACGATCAATCTTCTGTGCCTCTCCGGGCAGACGGAATGACTGGAGAAAGGTACGTAGCGCGTCAACGAATCGTTTCTTGGTAAAGTCCATGGAGTCGACGAAGGCGTGCATGATCTCAATATTCTTGGGATCACCCTCACCCAAGAACTCACCGATCTGAGCCTTGTCGAGGCGGTCCTCGGTGAGCAGGAACTTGGCAATATCCGCCGGGTTGTCGCTCGGGATAAAGCCATCTTGAACAAGGAGCTTCACTCCTCTCTTGGGCTTGAAGTTGAACTGCTTAATCGCGTTGTTCATGGCTGTCTTCCGTGCTTTCGCCTTCTCCAGGAATGCGGGGTCATCTTCCAAGACAGGTGTTGACGGCAGGGGTGTTTCGAAGCGCGATGGGTTGTCGCTCATGCTAGGGTCAATTGAAGGCCGCAGGTCTTCGGAGTTTCTCGTATCACCATCCGGCCTGACCCCATTCGCATCAGGTCGTACCGCAGCAGACCAGTCCACCATTGACCTCAGTGAGTCCACGAGAGCATCCAACGCGACCCGCTTCATCACATACTCCTTGGGAATCTCAGGTTCGGGTTCGGTATGAGGTGCGATTTGCGCAACGGAGAGCGGTGGTGGCAGGATGGGCCGCAGTTGCCAATCACCTCCGTTCGTGTTCTTTGAGCTCTTCTCCTCATACTGTTGCTCCTGGGCAGGTGTCACCGGCACGGCGGCTGTTGAGAACTTGGACAAGTCCTCAATAATAGTCTGGAAGATGTTGTCCACGCTCCTCTCGCAATCGTAGTTGAGGTATGTCTCAACCAGGGCCCGTGAATCTGCGCAGAATCTGTTCAAAACGTTGACCACGTACACTTTCTGGGTAATGGGAGCTGTTCTCCTGGCCAGCAATGCCAAGTAGATCTCGTTGAGAAAGACTGCAATTTCCAGCTATGCGAGATGTTAGCATGGCATTTCCACGAGACAGCTGCTGCACTACGCACCTTGAAAGACTCCCGCATGTACTTCAGCATGAGCCAGAAGATCTCGCAGCACACATCAAACACTCTGTCAACAGAACTGGCTCCGTTTCGCGTTATACTGAGGCACAAATAGAACTTGATCGCTTGAAGAAAGGTCGTAGGCTCGTTGCTCTTGGAGTTGGTAATGGTACAGATTGGAGAAGTGAAGACGGCAATGTTGTTATTGAGGAGTGTGTGAATAAGGTGGAGGGAAATGAGCTTCGAGCGCATCGGTTGGCCGCGAGAATCGTACAGCTGGTCGGGCGGCAAGACCTTGGTTGAGAGATTGCAGAATGATCGAAAGACCAGGTACGCGTCCTTGATGTACACCTCGTCCTCCGCATCCAGGTCGTCGGCGTTGTCCTCGACGGTCGATTCAGGAGAGGACTGCTCGGACACGGATCTGGCTGCTTTCCTTCCCGGCTTGATCTCGGTGACCATGGTGGGACCGTCGCCCAAATGTGAGTCGTCGAAGCTCTTGCGGTGCTCGAGGTCCTTCAATGTCAGCTTCCCATTGCCATTCTCTGCATTGCTGGCGGGTCCTTGCTCGGCACCTTCTGGTGTCGGGGAGTCCTCTCTCTCTTCGTCGCCCTCGCCAGCAACGCCTGCGCCATTGACGGATTCGGTCTGCTCAAAGGTGACGTTGCTGGAGCTGTGCTTCAGCTTGTCCAGGTTGAGGCGGGCCTCCTTCATATGTAAGCGGGTCTTGACGCGCTCAAACACGGTGCCGACCATCTGGGTGAGGGTGCCCTGCGCCATCTGTTGATTCGCAGTGCTCCGCGAGAGGAGGAAGACATTGTATACTTGACGAACGGCCTTCAGGAGACCGGCACCGTGGACAACAATCTTGTCGTTCAGAACGGCGGCCAATAGCGACTTGACGATCTGCAGCTGGACCTCGACGGCGGTCGTCTCGCCTTGGAAACAATCGCAGATGGTATCGATGGCGCGCTCAATGAGAGGAGCTTGGTCGGCTGGAGCATCTTGCTGGCCGTCGGGGGCGCTCGGGACGGTGAAGTAGGAGTATGATATGAGCTTGCCGATGCAGTCGAGTGCGCTGGTGGCGAGCTGGACGTTGCCTGTCCTTGTTGCCAGCTGCAACGGGGCGAAGACAATCTCTGGGTCCGGGAAATTCGGCTCGCTCTCCTTGATGGCGGCGAGGGTCTTTTGGAGGGATTCGGTAAGTTGCTTGTTCCTCTGAGCCTCCTTGGAAGCCGCGATGGCCTCCAGGGAGGAGGTGAGGAATTTGAGGGAGCTCATGGGTGAGCAATGGAAGGCCAAAGTGCCATTCGCGTTTCGAGGCGTACGAGTTCGTGATCAGGAGAAGTCGGAGATTGATCTACTCCAGCAGATGCAGTCGAAGGTAAGCTTGAGCTGGGCCGGTCATCGAGGGGCGCAGGCGCATATGCAGGGCGGGCAGGGGGTAGGTATTAAAGTAGGTAATTCGTGGAGAGCCCGGCGATGCGAGATACGTGTCGTTCGGAGGCGACGGCGTCCTTTGGGAGTGAAGGACGGGAAGGTCGTCGCGGCGGCACGGCACGAGGGGAGCTTCCGTCGTCGTCGTCGGGCGGAGGGTGTTGGATGACGGTCGTTGTGAAATGAAGAGGGCGGCTCTCCGTATTGAAGGGGTCTTCCAAATCGAAATCCAATTCGAAATGGCCAGCACGGGGCAGTGACGGTCCAAATTTCTTTGAATGGAGGGACCCCTGGCTCTTGCTGGCGTACTGCTGCTAGGTGCTGCTGCTGCTGCTGCTGCTGCTGCTGCTGCTGCTGCTGCTGCTGCTGCTGCTGCTGCTGCTGCTGCTGCCGCTCCAGCGAGAGGACACCAACAAGGTACGTAGCTTGGTTCTGGGGATAAGATACCAGATTTCCTGATGCACGGAGAGGGAGCTGCACTGTGCTGAGTAGGCAGCAGAAGCTTGGGTTACAGGCCTCGCCAAACACTGTATCAAACATCAACTGCTACTGTAGATGGTCTCCATCTTTAATGTAGCTGCTGCAAGCTGGAGCCAGTCGAGCCGGTGGTGCAGCATGTGGTTTACGTGGCGGCACTGGGCCAGGGAGGATGCAGTGCGCGCTGCGTCATTATGTCAGCTCTCTCGCTAGACATGGGGCGTGGTGGTCCATGCTTTGATGAAGCGCTGAGGTAAGCGTCGACTGCCGAGCATGGACCCCCTCATTAGGTAAGGCAACCAACAGACCACAGTGGCTTGAATGGCAGCAACTGGCAGGCTTCCGACATCGCGTCTGCTGCTCGCGGTTGCGCTTAGAAGCGGCCAGCGAAGGCGACGGAGCCAATTAATGGAGACCTTGATGAGCCCCCACGCCGTGGGCAAGTCGGGCTTCTCATTGGCTAGTAGGCCTTCGGCGTTAGGCGCTCGTCCCTTGTTTTCCCGTTCTTATTCCCACCCAAGTCCGAGAACTTCCTCAGCGCATCCACTGTCATTGGAGGTCACTCCTCGCTGTCACTCGGTCATTCACAACACCGCCTGGGTGCAACCAACCAACGGCGACTGCGACTGCGGACCCGGTTGGCTGGACTCACTCGCTGTTCGTCGTTCGATGCACCGGCCACCGGCCACAGGCCACAATTATCGGCGAAACCTGTCCACTGCCACCCACTGAACCGCTGGGCTCTTTTAGCGACCAATGGTCCAGTCCCGTCCCTTGAATGTCGGCGCACTGGCCACCCGACTCACTAAAAACTGTCTGTCAGTCAGTGAACACTCAGTGAAGGTGCTCGGTGCACCCTTAAAAAATCTGTCGCAGCTAACGGCCCTCCCTGCGGCGTATTTTGTAGGGACGCGCTAAGGCCCGATCGGGCCTAGCGTCTCAAGCTCCATCCAGCGACGGAGCTCAACGCAAAAAACTCCAGCCCCAAGGAAAGATTCCCGTCCGACAATCTCGAGCATCAAACCTCGTCGTCCCAAAAATAATCCCGCGTCCCGTCGACTCTTCCTTTTTTCCCTTCCCTCCCCCCTCGAGCCCCCGTCGAGTCTGCTTCAACCCGTCCAGCAATTGAACGCCAAAGTCAATTGTCCGACGTCTGACGGTTTCCTCCACGAGTCTTTTTGGAGTCGAATACCCCTCGATATCTAAACCCACCTCCGTCCAGTCTCCCTGCTTTCGCGCCCGCGGAAGCTATTTCATCCAAAATGATCTCCACGGTCCTTAGAAGGCGCGTGCTGCCCAACACTCTCGTTCGTAGCACCCAGATCCTGAGATGTTACGCCTCATACCCCCCGCACCAGGTCATCAAGATGCCTGCCCTGTCGCCCACCATGACGGCGGGAAATATCGGAGCCTGGCAGAAGAAGCCCGGTGACAGCATCGCTCCCGGTGATGTCCTCGTCGAGATCGAGACCGACAAGGCCCAGATGGACTTTGAGTTCCAGGAGGAGGGTGTCATTGCCAAGATCCTCAAGGACGCTGGCGAGAAGGATGTCGCTGTCGGTAACGTAGGTCCAACCCCAACGGTGCTCCATGTTTGCTGTCCTCCGTCGCCCTCGTCGCCGCCACTTTCGCTGCCACTGTCTCCAAATGTCTGCACACCAAGCTGATCGCATTGTCTTTCCGCACAGCCCATTGCCATTCTCGTCGATGAGGGCACCGACGTTGCCGCTTTCGAGGGCTTCACTGCCGCCGACGCCGGTGGTGACGCCGCTAAGCCCGCGCCCAAGGAGGAGGCCAAGGAGGAATCCAAGTCCGCTCCCACCCCTGCCCCCGAACCCGAGTCCGCCCCCGAGGACAACAGCCCCTCCGGCAAGCTCGAGTCCGCGCTCGACCGCTTCCCCAACGCTTCCTTCGGCGCCATTACCCTCGCCAAGGAGAAGGGCATCAACATCAAGGACGTCAAGGGCTCCGGCAAGGGCGGCAAGATCACGGAGGAGGACGTCAAGAAGGCCGCTTCCTCTCCCGCCGCCGCCGCTGGCCCCGTCGCCTCCTACGAGGACATCCCCATCTCCGGCATGCGCAAGGTTATCGCCTCCCGCCTCCAGGAGTCCACCCAGAACAACCCTCACTTCTACGTCTCCAGCAGCATCTCCGTCAGCAAGCTCCTCAAGCTCCGCCAGGCTCTGAACAGCACCGCCGACGGCAAGTACAAGCTGTCCGTCAACGACTTCCTCATCAAGGCCATCGGTGTCGCTTCCAAGAAGGTTCCCCAGGCCAACTCCAGCTGGCGCGGCGATGTCATCCGTCAGCACAACACCGTCGACGTCTCTGTCGCCGTCTCCACCCCCACCGGCCTCATCACCCCCATCGTCACCGCTGTCGAGGGCCGTGGCCTCGAGGGCATCTCCACCGAGGTCAAGAAGCTCGCCAAGCTCGCCCGCGACGGCAAGCTCAAGCCTGAGCAGTACCAGGGCGGCTCCATCTCCATCTCCAACATGGGCATGAACGACGCTGTCGACAACTTCACCGCCGTCATCAACCCTCCCCAGGCCACCATCCTCGCCATCGGCACCACCAAGAAGGTCGCCGTTCCCGCCATCACCGAGGAGGGCACCGGCATCGAGTGGGACGACCAGATCACCATCACCGGCAGCTTCGACCACAAGGTCGTCGACGGTGCCGTCGGCGCCGAGTTCCTCAAGGAGCTCAAGAAGGTCCTCGAGAACCCCCTCGAGCTCCTTCTGTAAATGGATGACGACAAACGAGTTGCGTGATCGTGGCGGAGGCTTGATGAGTTTTGAGGCGTATCCGGCGTGGGAATTATAGACGTTCAGGCCGAGGACAGGATACGACCTGTGGTTTGCGAAAGGGAGGAAGAAGCGGAGGGTGCAGTGAAAGACGGTCGAGAATACCCCTGCATACGTGTCAGGGACCTCGGCAACGGAACGACGACCTACCACAACCTACTTCCCGTGTACAATGATCTCCTGACTAATGCTGCATCTCGGGTGCGGAAGAGGTTTCTGTCTTGTACATTTGGTCTCCTTTTCCTATTTACCTAGAAATCAAGCAGTTACCTTTGAGCTAAAACCCATCGGAATGTTCCGCCTTTGTGTCTGTGGTGCCAGATTTGTGACGAACCAGGCGTCGAGGGGAATGTAGGCTAACCGCAACCGGCCAGAGATCGGATGAACTTGTCGCAGTGGTAACAGATTTAGCACGTGGGATGCGCAGTCGGGGCAGCAAGACGACACCCTGAGGGAAGATGAGCTTTTTGGATGAGCATTGCAATGAGGACCCATGCACGTATGATGGACAGCAGCGAAACACCTCTTGACTGCTTCATCCTCAGCACCATATTCCTAGATTATCAGCGGTGAGTATCAAGTGTAAAAACATGTGACCCAACAAACATTTCTATTCAATGAGAGCACCTATGTACTACATGTAACTTAAATATCATTTCTAAAGCATTTGTGTCTAGATACAACTTCTACCCAGGACCTCCATCTTAGACCTTTCCAAGTATTCCCTGGGGAGTAAACGCCTTCGCAAGCAACACCAACAGAGCGCCAGTCATACACATGACACCGCTGAAAATCGACACCTGCTCAAACCCCCCGTACCGATCCAACAGAGCCCCGTTCACCGGCGGTCCCATCAGCGCCGCAAAAGACGCCAGCCCCGTGCCCATCCCGATATACGTGCCCATATCCCTCACATCCTTCGGGCAAAGCGTCATCGCCACGGCGCCGCCCGATATAATTGCCCCGGAACAAAATCCAAAAACCACCGCAAACCCGATGATCCCGCTCTGCGTCGTCGCCGCGGGCCAGCAGAAGATCATCACGCCCGTCGACGCACCCGCGAAGAGCAGCGCGTTCAGCTGGCCGACCTTGTCGCCCATAATCCCGGGGATGACGCGCCCGAAGACGGAGGCGCCGTTGATCATCGCGATGAGGTACGACGCGAGCGTCTCCGTCATGCCGTGCAGGATGCCGTACGTCGGCAGGTAGAAGAGCGGCACGAACATGCCGATGAAGAGGAAGAACATAGACGCGACGAGCGTGACGTACAGCCTGTCTGTGAAGGCTGCCGGGAGGAGGAAGCTGGTGCGGCGCGGGGGCAGGCGCGCTTCCACGGCGAGGGAGGCGAAGAGCAGCGCGGGGACCATGATGAAGCCCGTGATGCGGACGGACCAGCCGAAGCCGAGGGACGAGTCGTTGAGGAGTTTGGAGAGGACGATGGGGTAGATGATGGCGCCGATGGAGGAGCCGGTCATGGCGAGGCCCATGGCGACGCCGCGGCGCTTGCGGAAGTATTGCGGTGTGGAGGCCATGGCGGAGAACATGAGGATGCCGGAGGCTGTGCCGTGGAGGATGCCCTGGGCGAGCATGAATTGCCAGTACTGGGTGCAGAGGGACGTCATCATGATGGCGAAGAGGTAGACCACCGCCGTGGGACGGATTACCTAGCGACCATTAGTCTTCGTTCTCGCTTTGGTCAGGATGAACTTACCCAGGCACCATATCGGTCAAACAGCGGACCTCCGAGTATCGCCGCGAACAAACCAAGGAACACCTGCGTAGATCCGATCCAGGAGACGGCATCCGCAGACTTGTCGGAGAACTGGTGCAGGGTGTAGTATGCTTGGAAGACGCCAAAGGTGTTGGAGTAGCCTGAGGTGCAGAACAAGATGCAGGCATTCCCTATCGCCACAAGCCATGCCTGCAAACCTCCTTCGGGGAACTCGATATCATCTTGGGATTTGGCTGGGATGGCGTCGGTGGCCACGGGTACCTTTTCAGGGTCTCCCTTGGGCAGTGAGATTGAAGTCTGACTTGAGGTGCTCATGTTGTTGCTTTTTGTGAAAGCAATATTGGTTTGTATCCTGATGTTTGAATTATTATAACATTTTACTAGCAAGCAAATTTTTATTGTGAGGAAAGCCTCCGTTATATACAAACCGATTTTCCATCCATTCAGCCTTATAGAGCTCGATATGCCATTGCCAAATTTCCATTAACACAAAGAATATGCGAATATCTATTGAAATCCACTAGTCTCAGGCATGCGAATCCTTCTCGGTCAACCGTGTAAGTCGGTAAATTGCCCTCGGCATTTTCGAGGACCGCCCATCTGACCAATCGGAGACCTCGAAAGCTCGGTGTATGGCGGGCGCAGCACACCATAAGCGCAGAAATCCCGACGACATCTCGGGGATAAGCACTAGCATCACCCATCTACAACACCCCAAAGCCCGACTTTTCCTCGTCAACGACGCGTCGTTATCTGATCATCTGATAAAACTATGCTTCAAGCATTTTTCATGCTCCATTGACAGCGGCCCACACGCCCAGGCAACAGCAATCCCTCTAAACCCGCCCTCTCCCTTCGGGGCTCAGAGACAAAAGGCCGAGCAACCCACGCCGCCGGCCCCCCCTTCTCTGCTATCCCCCATCTCACATCACCACCAAGCTTTTTTCACTGTCCACATTCGGAGAGATCTTTACGACTTGGCATCGCGGGATAATGGAGCCCCCTACCCTCCCCATCTCGGCCTCGGCGCAGAAGAAACGTCGCAGACCCGCCCTGGCCTGCGAAGCCTGCCGCCGCCGAAAAGTGCGCTGCGACAGAAACCTACCTTGTGGCACCTGCGTGCGCTCCAAGAACGCTTTATGCACATACACAACCCAGGCCACGACAAACAACACCAATGCCTCAACCCTGGGGCGCAAACACCGGGACGAAAGCCCGAAGCACGGGTTCCCCCAATCCGGCTCCGCGGCCCTGGCCCTCCCCGAGCCCATCCTGTACCAACCCCTGCCCACCCCGCGGCACTCAGCCCCGTCGTCAACGCGGGCCGCGGACTCGGACGACCCGTCGCCGATCCATATCCCCGGACTGACCGCCAGCGCGGGTGAGCACTCTGGCCCGGCGGATTTCGGGCTATGGCAGCCTGTGATCCAGCCGCGGCCGGCTCCGGTTGCTGCTGTGCCCAGCGGGAGTGTGAGGGACACGGCCTCGACGCCCGGGAGTAGTAGCAACCACGGCTCGTCGTCGACTGTGAATTCGCTCGTGGACAGGGTGAAGCAGCTTGAGCAGCAGTTGTCTGATTTGATGGTGAGGGGCGACGACCGGGATGAGATGGCGGCTGTGGAGAGTACGGTGATGAGGGAGGGGTTGAGGTACAGCCGGGGGTGTGTTAGCAAGACGAGGTTCTTTGGACAGAGCCATTGGATGAATGCGGCTGATATGGTACGTCTTGCATATTTTCGCTTACATACATCCTCACTTGCCCTACTTCCGGTCCCTGGACTTCAGTTCACTTGTCCTCCCTTTTGGCTCTTTTGACACTTCAACATTCATCCTTAGCTCTTGTATGCTGTTCTTATCCTTCTTCCGTATTCTCATTATTCTCTTCATCCAACCTGTTGCCTTCTGCTGCTACGGCTCTTATGAGCTGTCCTGGTCAGCACTTCTTCTTTTCACTTGTCCCATTTCTCATCTCGGCGCACTTGGCCAACTCTCAGCTTTGGCTCTTCTGTTTATCTTCTCATCCCCAGAATATTTCTTCCCCACCCGTCTCATCATTTTCCGTTGATACAAGTCTCTTGAGCTGTCCTGATGAGCCAACAGATCTTCAACAACGTTGCAAGTCCTTTCTGCTCATCACAAACCTCGAACTTGAACTAACAGCATCTAGCTCTGCCGCCTAGTCACATTCGCCAAGAAATTTGAAAACGAAAAGACAACCTACCTCTACCAAGGCCTGGAAAAATGTAAAAACCTAGGCCGCATAATCAAAGCCCGCCGCACACCTACCTTTGCCACCATATCCATCGGCAAAAACATGCCCAGCCGCGAGGTTGCAGACGCCCTCATCGACGCCTACCTCCGCACCTTCGAGTCCGTCCAGCGCATCATCCACATCCCGACATTCAAGGCGGAATACGAGCGCTATTGGCAGAACCCCTCTGACGTGAACGAGCCCTTCATCGTGCTCATGCAGCTATGCATGGCCATCGGCGCAACGTTCCATGACGAGCGTTTCACTTCAAGGAACCTTGCCATCCAGTGGTTCTGGGAAGGCATGTTCTGGCTCATGATGCCGTGCGAGAAGTCCCGCATGACCATGACGGGACTGCAGATCCGCTGCCTGATGCACTACCTCCGCCACACAGCCAACATCGGCTGCGACCTCTCCTGGATCGGGGCCGGCTCGCTCGTCCGCACGGCGATCTACATGGGCCTGCACCGCGACCCCAAGGGGCTCGTCAAAATGACGCCGTATCGTGCAGAGATGCGTCGGCGGCTGTGGGCGTCGATCCTCGAGATCGCGCTGCAGAGCGCCATCGACGCGGGCGGGCCGCCGCTCATCTCGGCGCGCGACTATGACACCGAGCCGCCCGCGAACCTGGACGACGCGCAGCTCGTCGAGGACATGGACTCGGCGTTCCCGGTGCCCAAGGACGCCAAGACGTTTACGCAGATGACGGTGCCGCTGGCGCTGCACGCGACGCTGCCTGCGCGGTTGGCGGTCACGGCGAGGGTGAACGACTTCAGGTCGGATACTGTGTACGAGGAAACGTTGCGGTACAGCAGCGAGCTGAGTTCCGCGCTCCAGAGGATGATGCAGCAGCTCAAAAGCCACCGCGAAATATCACAATTCGCGATGCGGTACGCGCAGTTCATGACCTACCGCCTGTTCTTCGCGCTGCACCAACCGATCATACCCCTCGCACTCCGGAACCCGATATACTACTTCTCCCGCAAGGTGTCCGTCGACACAGCCCTCCGTCTCTGCGAGAACTCGCTGCTGACTCCCGGAAAAGACGGTGCCGGGGCGATGAGACCTGCCGATACTTCCGAGCGGGACTTTCTCTGGCTGACGGTCAACGGGGCGGGGGCGTACCGCTCGGTGCCGTTCCAGGCCGTCATGACTGTGGGGCTGGAGCTGATCCACCAGAAGGAGGACGAGATCAAGAACGGGCCGTCAATGTCCTTTGCCGGGCCCGAATTCCGCGGGATCCTGGACGCCGTGACGGGATGGTCGAGGGCGCGGATCAAGTCCGGCGAGACCAACATCAAGGGCCACGCGCTGAGCGTGCTGCTCGTGGCGCATCTGCAGGTGCTCGAGGCCGGGGTTGATGACGAGCGGGTTGAGAAGCACTTTGAGAGGGCATGCGAGGAGAGAGTCACGGAGTGCTATGACTTGCTAAAGGAGCTGGTCGGGGATGATGTCCCTGAAGAAGGGGTGGGGATCGGGGCGCCTGACATACACGACTTGGACATGGACTTTGAGGTTGGGACTGACATGTTGGGAGAGTGGGATTGGGAAAGCATGGTAAGTTAAATGTCACGTTACTGGGCATGGGCTGGGCTGACAATGGCAGGATAATGGTGGCTTCATCTCGACCTTGAACTTTGGGAACATTGACATGATGTTTCCCTAAGCTGGCTTGACTAGCTCGTATTCCAGGGGACATCGAGGCGGACGCTTGAGATGAACCGCTCCATGCGTTCCACGGAGGGATCAGTGTTCCCGAGTCGGGGATCAAGGGGGCAAAGGGGGCAAAGGTCTAGAACAGGAGCTTGGGGTGGTTCTTTGTTTGGAAACCTCGGAGAAAGGTCTTGGGACCTCATGTAATGTTGTATGCGATACCCGGCTCTGTATCCGATGTTTTTCGTATAATGGCTTGTTTCAGCGCGTCTGCCCAATATGTGCCCTATTAGCACCAATGCCTCATTCGCCGGACGTTCGCCGTTTGGGCGGATATCGGCGGATGTGACCTGCTGATGGTGTCTCCAGAAATTGGCAAATTGCTCTGAAAATGAAAGTTAGTAATAGACTACAAGATAAGCCATGGGTATCCCGTTGTCGATTTTATTTCCTTGCGATCAGAGCATTTCAAGACAGAAGGGTTCAGGCATGAATGGAAGAGATGCCACATAGTAGGGCACGCATGGGTCATGACATTGCATCCTCTGCAAATGAGAGAGTCCACAGGTCATCTGACCAGCACGCGCAAAAGGTCCCATACCCCGTGGGGGAGTTGCGGTGGGGCTATTGCTGCGTGGTATTTCCAGCCGCTCTGCCATCGGCCTTATCTTTCGTCCGGGAAGCCCATGCCAAGGTGTGCACATGGCTGTAATGAGTCGGATGAGAACCGTCGGATAATATCATCGGGTGAATTACTGACGTATCAGGGCGCTGTGTCGTATCAAAGCACGTCCATAAGTACGATTCAGTTTGTGTTACTTGTTCATTTAGAATAATTACTCGCAAGTGTGGTTGACATGTTCAACATATAACACGAAGCAGGGCTATGCCTCCGGGCCGCCCGATTAGGGTGGGGAACACGGGGATGTGACAACACTGGGGATCCCGACGTTGATTTGCCGGATAGCGCCGTTGGCGCCGTTGGCGGCGCTTGGAGGTGCTCAACCTGACGCAAGCAATACGCCAAGGCACGTGAAGTGCTCGGAACTTATCCGTTCTCACGTTGCTTGGCGACTTTGCCGGCGGAGCGTGCATTGTGATGGCACCGCGGGAGCTTACTGCGTATCCATCACAACGGGGTTGATGATACCGTAGATTGGGTTTTCCGAGGGTTCCTGCCGACGGTCCCGTTTCGTCCAGGTATTCATAGATCTTAGTCATAGTGAGCTTTCAGCTGGTTCCAGAGCCCAGACTAGCAAGGTGAATCGTGATGCGATGTGAGGTCTAGACCATGTGCTCAATCATGAGGCAATTGCGGGGACTAATTCATCAAGCCAAAACGCCAGCTCTTTGACGATCGGATAATCACGTCACAACACGATCGGATCATCACTGCATGACATGTGTGTGGATAAAAAAAGGTTGTATTGAGACCGTGTGATATCATTATGAGAGTGTTGAGGGTATCTGAAATGGCTCAGACGCATAGTGGTATCAAAACTGTGAAAGATTCGCTGAGAAAGGCTGAGAAAGCACAGCAAACCGAACCGCTCGCTCTCAACTCCCTTAGTCGGGGCACTGCGACTTCAGGTCGCCATCCGAACCCGGGCACTGCCCTGAGGCGATGGCCGCTTTACATGAATCCTCAAACTCGTTTCCGCCAAATCCAGTGACAAATTGCATGCGGCCTCCATCTTTCGGAGCTATCGTCGCGCAAATCTAGAGGGTGAGGGTGAGCAGCCGCGTCGAGTCAGTCTTTTTCCGGCGGTGAGCAACTTACTGTCCACATCATCTTGACTTGTACTGATTCCGGGCTGTCTTTCTCAAAGATCTTTTCGTTTGCTTTGTAGTGTTCGCATGCCTTTTGTGTCAGGCAGTTGTTGGGAACATTGTTGATTTTGCAGTAGCAGTTGCGGTGCTCATTGGCAAGGACTCTGTGTGACTTGTTAGGACTGTCGATCGGTGTTTTGGGTGTCAAGGGGTTTGAAACACATACCCTGAGATCATGAGCAATGCCAATGTGATGAACTTCCATAGTGAGTTGGTAAACATTGTGATGGTGTCTGTCAGAAGGTTGCGCTGATCATGGATGGTTGGAACCTAGATGGGACGACGACGGGGGCGTTTGCTATATACCTCGACGACTTGGGAAGCAGCCCACGAGGACAAGAGGACGTGCGTGTGACCACTATTCGCGCTGATAAGCGTGGCGGAGTTTAATTACTACGGCACTTGCCACGGATAGCCTGACTATGATTACTGTTTATCGTATTATAGTCTTCAAGGATGTCCTGTCGAGTGGCAAAGGCCCCTGTCTCGAGTTGAAAAGGGTGGTGCCTTGTTATTGCGGGGCACGAGGTATTTGGCGTTGCGGCACGTGTGGTTATGGCAATAAGGTAGAGTTAAAAAAGGTTCTTGGAAGTCGGGGGGGACCTGACTCAATTGCGCGATCGGATGCGCGGACCAAGGGTCTCGACTCAGCATGGAGGGGGAGCGGGTAGACGAACACGCAAGCCTCACTTTAGGATGACAGGAGCCTATCTGATATCTGATATTCGTATTTCCAGATGTTTAGAGCGAACTTTCTTCCACGGATTGCACGGCATCTGGTGATGAAGGGGTAATTGCAGTGTGGTTCGGTGGTTCTTGGGTATCAAAAAAAGAACTGCATTCCAACTTTGACGCGCGCCAAGCGCGATGGTCATTCACGGATTAATTGGATTTCCAAAGTCAACTGTGCTGCAATCGCCACCAAGAGACTCAAGCCCAAGTTCTACAACCCACCGAAATGCAATTCTGAAGTTCGCGGAGATGTGACCCCCGAATTCACCAAGATTTTATTTGCAAGTCCACAAGGACCGTCTAGTATGTACATGTAACAACTTTGAGGGTATGCGCTTCGTAAACGACAACTAAACAAGCTACGGTTGACCTCCAGTCAAGTTGGTCATTCACGAGTGTCGAGATGGATTCATCTCATTTTGTCTTAAGCAGAATTCGCCTGAGTGCAGGCTTCCATCATCTGTGCGTTAAACTCATGACCCTCCCACATGTACGCTCCCCAACCCTCCCAACCAGAGATGACCTTTTCGTTCGGCAGAAGGTCGCAGCTGCCTGGTTGAATGCCGATGCGGAACTTAAATGGCTGAGGGTCACTGCCGAAGGTGACGTTGACTAGTCCGTTGGTGTTGCCGCTGTCGTCTTTGTAGGTTACGCTGGTGCATTTGGTTCCGGGTTGCAAGTTGCCCTCAATTCCGCATCGGACAACTCCTGCGGCTTCGTCCCATTTGAGCCACAACCAGTTTGTGTCGGCCCAGTGGTCACCCCAGCAGCAGTCAGCTGCCGCAAGGGCGACCAATGAGGAAGTGATGAAAATTTGAATGAGTGAAATGATATGCATCGTGAGGTGGCGCTGGAAATTTTTGGCCGTAAAGACTGTGGTGATGGTGGTGGTGGTGTGTGTGTGTTTGAGAGGTCGCGGATCAGCAATTCTCTGTAAGTGAATGTGGATAGTATCGCAACAATTGTTGAGGGGAGGGGCCCGGCAGATAAGGGCTGGAAGAATCGCCGACTGACACTCCAAGTGAGAGGCAACCTTAATCCATCTTTGACAAACATCCGCAGATAACCCAAGTGACAGCCCTATATGAATTCTATATTAGTCAGCCAAGGGAATCGTAGTCATGACCTGGTCCACAGTTAATCTATCAGATACATGCCATTATCATCTGATTTCGACTTATTAGCATTGGAGCGCGCCCTGCATGAAATTGTGTGCCTGGAAACAGGGTTGGATGCTGTAATAGAGTTTTTCCAGACATGGTTGCGTAGGGATCGCCGTTCATGAATCGAGCGCGCACCAGGCACAGCCTCGACTTCAGACGGATTTAGGAACCACCCGCGGAGCAGTGTGTCAGAGCCGGCCTTAGCAACACAACTATAGACCCTCTCTGTCCCATCCAGCACTTCTGTCAAATACCCCAACATCGCGGATCTCCATTCCTTCTTATCCTTGCTCCACGCGAATGTCACGCCTATTCAGTCTTTATCGAGTGTCGACATCATGATTTTCTTCAACATCGTTGCGCTGCTTGCGCTAGGCGCAATTGCTTCACCCATGCCATTTGCACAGGAGATCGAGGTGCTGGAACCTCGACAGGATGCGGGCACGCAGAATGTTACCGTTGATCAGTGCTCTTTCTTTTCCGCAGACGGCATTCTGCCCGAATGCTGGCAGGTTCTCGAAATGAACAACCACCTCAACGTACGCCGAACAGCAACTATTTTACTTTTGGGACTGTGCTAACCGCTTATCAGTACTGGTGGTCCAACCATTCGGCGAAGTGCGAAGCTCAGAACAAGGGCTTTGCGCAATGCTATTTGGATAACGCCGTACGGACAGCCCTATCTATGACCCTGCCAACGTTGCATGCTGTTATCTCGATCTGACTTGAATCGCAGGGCTTGATTACATGGCAATGCGATTTTGTGGCCCTCAACGCATGCACCCCGCCTCCCAGCGGCAAGGATGCAGGCTACGCCTCTTACCATGACTTCTACGTGAGCAATTCACATTATCGAGGCCGTTTTACCACTGCTAACATCAGTTATCTAGGTTATCTGGAACATTTATGGTTAGTCATTTCACTATTGATGAAATATGTTTCCAGGCCAAGCCCACTGACAGGGCGCACCAGCTATTAACCTGTTCTTCACCAATTACCACCAGTCTCTCTTGCAAGGACAGGCTGCCGCTATGTAAGTTTCCTCGCAGAGCCTCAGATACTTTCTGTCCTCAGTAACTTACTTACTGAATCAGCGGTTCGGTCGCCGAAATTGTGAAAATCGTTGCGCCGCCAACAACGAAGCACCCTAAGACGCCACTCTTTGCTCCGATCTATGCTGTCAGTATCGGACAATTCGCCGTAAGTGCTAATTAGACCATCAACCACAGTCACACAGTCACTAACATTATGAACATGGCAGGCTTTGGCTCCTCTTCTTGGAAGTTCTATGGGCGCCAGTTTGATTTTTGCTTCCCTCCTCGGTGTCCTCGGTGGTGGAGCTGGTTTGTTCAACGTTTTGTTTCCAGCAAAGCAGCAGTACGACGTCCCTTGGGAAGGTCTCTCAGACTCCCTCGGAGTTCATGTCAATGACTACCAGAAGCAAGTTGGAGAAGCCTTGACGAAGATCCAAACGGACTTCACCACGTTCTACGCTCTCGTCAACAATGGTGGTTTCAGCCAGGTAAGGCTCGATAGCGATACTGTTAGTTCTGAAGCCACCTACTGACGAATTACCTTCAGAGACTTAACACCAATGTCCCTGAGAACACCGATTTCATGTACCACAGCCTGAAGAAGTGGGTATTCAACCAGGCGCTGCAACAAGCAGGCTACTTTGCCGTTAAGAAGTACGTCACAAAAGATGACCTGGGTCGACTCCTATCAAACTGACCTGGCTGCAGCCCTGCCGTCGATCCTACACAGATTCCCATTGGCCCATACGACTGTTCCAAATTGGGTGACAAGGGCACTTGCGGTCCTCTCTGGCACGACGGGAAAGACACATACGGTCTGGCCAAGGCAAACGGTACATTGCAACCCCTCAACATGCGTATGAATGCGATTTGACTAACTTTGCATCAAGACATTGGCATGGACCGCATGCAAGAGATTCTTGATACCGCATTTTCCAAGAACTGGACGACCCCGGCTGAGCTCTACATCGACGCCCAGTCTTGCCGTGGAAAGAATGGCTCCGAGTCATTCGATGTACAGGACATGACGCTGAGCTGTGCGGTGAGTAGCCTATAATATAGGTTATTGTAAACAAACGAGCTAATTGCAATATCAGTCCAATATTCCCGTCTGCGAGTTCAACTTTGACTACAACCCCTACGAGACCCTGTGGGCCCGCGTTAACCCGCCGATGTTCACCAACTGCCCTAATATGAGAGGCTATGGAGTTCCCCCCTACCACAGCGACGACGTCGGAATCCCGCTGACATATGTCGGCCCCTTCTTGGTGAGTAATTTCTAGTAGCATTGTGTGCCGATATTGAACACTACTGACGTGGCATTATTAGATGGCTAAGGTGGTTTACAACGAGAGGAGCGGTTGATTTGGATCTTCGCATTTTCACAGGCGTTCAGGCATCATTTAGGTAGAGGGCCAGCTGTCTTATCGACAGTCTTGAATCATTGGATCATGCTGGTGCCACTGCACAGGGCTACAAGTGAACATCAATTGGTTGTACAGGGCCAGGGCCTTAGATACCAGCAACCTATTAATTCCGATACCCTTCTTGCAAATTCCAGAGTCAACAAATGACTGGTTGAATCCCTTTCTCTCAAACTGTGACTAATGTGAACCCAATAAAAGGCTTCTAGATTTCAACATTCTTCAGGCGGACGTAACACTGCGTAGGTTCCCTCGCAAATCTCTGTATGCCCTCATACCCGTTCAACTCAGACGGCAGCGGCAAGAGTTGAAAGTGCCACACGATGAGCGCAAATTCAATCTTCAGCGTTTGAAAGCCCAGCCTTTTGCCAAAGCACCCGCGCGGGCCCAATCCAAACGCTAGCGTTGGGCCAGCCATAGGATCAAACACCCCATCGCTCTCGTCTTTAGCATTCTCATCGTATTTGAGCCACCTCTCCGGCCTAAAAGCAGCAATGTCGTCGTCAGCCCATGCGCCGGTCAGAGCCTTGTTTTGGTCGCGGCGTGCACCAGGACTGCGGGACTTGTCGTCGACAGGCATGTTGGGCTCAAGATATCCGGGACCATTGGCCATGAGGAAGACGTTTGTGCCCTTAGGGATATGTCGGCCTAAAACTCTAGTATCCTGCAAAGCCTCGCGAACGACAAAGGCAATTGGTCCCGAATGACGCAAGACTTCCTCAATCACGGCATCGAGATACGGCACCTGAGCCTTCATGAGCTCTTGATATGTAGGGGCCCTTTTCTCTTTGACAGCTTCAGGAAGCGCGGCACGCAGAGCATTCCGCAGACGATCTTGACTTGCTGGGTTATCGGCCAGATACTTAACCCCCCAGGCCATGGCAGTAGCGGATGTATCATGGCCAGCCATCATGAAACCGAAAAACTCGTCGAAGATAGATCGTTTGTAGTAGTCCGGCTTGCGATCCTCTTTGGCAGCAACTTCTCTCTCCCGCAAGAACACTGAGTGAAGTGCGCTCCAGGGCTCGGTTTTGCCGCCCTCAATGAGTTGCACCGACTCGGTGATCCTATCACGAATGTAGCCATCCTTGACAGCTGTAGCCTTTTTCATGTAGGGGAATTTTCGAAGCACCCAGGATGTGAGAACTGGTGCCGGTGACAGCTGCGTATCGGTAACCGAGTTCGTCAAAGTGAGAACGGCAGCGAAAAGTTCGGGGATAGTGCCTTCTGCAAACACAACCTCTTCATCCGCACCACCGAGAATCTCTGGAGCTGACTGTTCCACTGCATTCAGTTGCTGAATAGTAATACTCTGCGACTCCGGAAGTCCGAAGGAGGACGCAAAGATAGAATCTAGTGCTGCATGGGTAATGTCATGGTGGGCCAAGAACGGTCGTCCCCTCGCCTGCTCACACTTGATTTGCCACACCTTGATCAAAGTGCTGATTGATTTATAGACCTCCGGGGCGCTGACTTGAGTGATGAACGTGGGCGCCATTAAGGGATTGATTAAGTTGCGGGGCCTCTTGAATCTCGGATCTGCAGACTGGAATTGAATATGCTGCTCCGGCAGAATCCCTCCGATAAGTTCGCCGAAGAAGCTACTTCGGTCAAATTCTTTTCTGCGAAGAAGAACATCTTGGCTCTCGAAGGGATCGGTGAGAACCACCCAAGGAAGTGACCCAGGCTTGATGAATGCTTGGGTAATTGGGCTTTTGTGGCGTGTGGTCAGGGACGTGAGCCAGCAGAAAATGCGTTTGGTTCACAGGACGTATCCCATCATCTCGGGCATATCCCCGAAAACACGGCTCGCTGCGTTCTCATTATACGGTATTCCAGCGAGAGGCTTGGGAAGGAGCAGGCGACGGATGACGATGGATCCGAGAAGGACCGAAAGAGCTGTGAACGTCCATCCGTTGAGGAACCAAGAACCCCAGAGTAACTCAGTTTCGTCCATGTTCGTTTTTGCGATTGAAGGGGGAAAATCAGATAAGGGACGTCGGACCACGGAGAGTTTGAAACTGCATCTCTTCAGCCTACCGAACTTGGGGCTTCTGTAGGACAACACGGAGATGCACTGAAGGACTTGGAAGTAATCAGCTACCGATGATTCGTGGACAACACCCGGCTTACATGCAAGTAAGACGACATCCCTTTCTCATGAGATATCGTTAGCCCCATGGTCTACGAATTATTCGGAGCACTCCGTTGCAACCTGACCTGTCTCCCTCGAGTACACGTACTTGCCAAATTTGTATTCGCGTGCAACGCTGCCATTTCTGCTGGTTATCGTCGTATCACTTTGACAAGTACACAAATTATCAAGGTCATGTGTACTTTCTCAACTTCAAATTCATTTGACTCTCATAGTATACATAAGGTAAGGAAAGTAAATCAATTAAGAAAGACGCGGAATTTTCTTTCGATCTATGATGCGCCCGCTTTCTCGTTCGTGATCATGCCATGTCCGTCGCCAAGACCCAATTCCCTCATTTGCCCATGCATCCAGACCCTGAAGAAGCACAAATGTGCAAGCCCCTAGCCCATGCTAATTCATGAAATGCGGTAGATTCCAATGTGATGCCTAGGCTGCAATGCGCTTACGCAAGCCAGAGTCAGTCTTCTTGAAGGGAGCATTGGACGAGTAATCACCCCATGAGTCACAGGTCTGGTCGATGTCACTAATCTTCATGGTGCTGGCGATGTCGTTTGAGCGCTCGAGGAACTGAACACTCAGACCCTGGCTGACGTGCCACGCAATGTGACAGTGAAAGAGCCAGGCTCCCGGGTTGTCCGACTTAAAGGCAACGACGAGCCAGCCGCGACCGGGCAACTGTGTAACGTCGCGACGGGTCGGATTCTTGAAGTTGAGCTTGGAGGTGTCTGACTGCGCGTTGAAGCGGACACCGTCGCCACGGCCACTGGAGGCAGGCTCAGAGTGACCGAGGATATAGAAGTCATGACCGTGAAGATGCATTGGGTGAGGAGCAGGGAAGAGATTCTCGATAACCCAGTAGGTCCACTGCGAAGTGTTAGTCACACGACAAGTGCATTGTATAGAGGATTGCTCACCTTATTCTCGTCAGGAACCTTGAAAAGGTTGTAAGCCGCAGGGTAGTCGGTCTTGTTCTGGGCGATGTACTGCAACGTTGGGGTGTCCCAGTTGATATCCATGTTCTGACCATTGACCTTCCAGTAGACCTGCTGACTGCTGGTGGTTCTGCTGGTGTCAACAGTGACGTCGAGCGTGTCATCATCAGTCTTCTGGAAACCGTTCTGGTCTACATCAACACTGTACATGGGCTCGAAATCGGTCTTGTCCTGGCATTGAGCGTCCGTGATGGCCTTGCCGGCGTCTCTGGGCAACGCCTTGGTGCTGGCACCTTCGTACTGGAAAATCGACGCAGGCTTGTTCATGTTTGAAGTGCCGCAAAGCCTGTTGGACGGGAAAGAAACGTTGAACCAGTAGGCTCCGGGATCCTGGTCAGCCTTGATGATGACCTCATAGCGCTGGCCGACACTCAAGTACAGCGAATCTGTCTCGAAAGGCTTCACTGGTACAAGGTCGTTGTTGACAACCGTCATCTTGTGGTCCACAAGTTGAACGGAGAATGTGTTGTCGACCGACATGTTGATAAGACTAATCTTATGAGTCTTGCCCGGCTTGAGTGTGACCCGAGAGTAGTTGCCGCCACCGTTCTTGTTGATGTTCGTTCCGTTGAAGAGAATATTGTCGCTGGCAGGGACAGCCGCAGGCGCGGTGAAGCTTTCTCGAATCTCATCGGCTCCCTTGTAGTACCAATCTGTGAGGGTGTATACACCCAAATCCTCATCATAATTCGCCGACGTAGGGCCATTAATCTTGATGGCACCGACGATACCGTTGGCGTACTGGTCAGAGAAATGGGAGTGGTACCATGAAGATCCGTACTGCTCTGCCTTCCACTTGTATGTCTTGCTTGAGCCGGGAGGGAGGGGGCATTCCGTAATGCCGTTAACGCCATCGTTGACGTTGTTGTTGAACATACGGAGACCGTGCCAATGAATTGAAGTGCTGAACGGCGTTAGTTTGGTTAAATCGACGTGTCTGTTTCATTTCTGCATACCCGTTTGTCCTCAGGTTATTGACAACCCGCACTTCCACATGGTCTCCCCAATCTGCTTCGATAGTCGGACCAGGAAAACCGCCTTTGTAAACGTTGAGAAACGGATATTCATAGCGTTCGGCAGCTCTGGAGACTCACCATTGATAAGCATCGCGGAGTTCTTGCTCATACCATCTCCACCCGTAAAGGATGTGTGCTCGGTTAGCACCATTTCATACTGAGGATTCTAGTTAGCACAAGCCGATGTCTCATTAAACTATTGATCGGCTTACTTGGCGAGTTATTCCAGTATCTGGAGTCTTGTCCTCATAGGCAGTGTTGATGTCGAACCCGTCCATCCAGCAGCCTCTGCTATCAGGAGCGTTGCAAGACTTGTTGACCGGCTCCGGTGTGTTGGAGGCTGCAGGGGCACTGGGCGCCGGAGCATTCGGGGCGCCCGATGGTACAGAAGGCGAAGATTGTCTCTTTGAGACATCATTGCCGGAGGACGACTTGGGTGCTGCCGCCGCTAGGCCGTACAGAAGGAACACGACGCCCTTCGAGAGCGTGGACCTCATATTGATGGCGTATTAAGCAACAGTGATTTGAGGATGTTGACTCGACGTCTGGTCGTGACGCTGTATCTTGGAAGTGTGAGTCGACTTCACCTACGTTCTCATGAAGAAGATAGAGAGGTTGAGGTTTGCTTACCCTAAGCTGCTCAAACGTCTGATCCAATTACAGACCGATCAATCTTCGATGAACGAAAGAAGAAGAAAGAGGGAGGCAAGCCACGGAGAGATCTTCCAGAATCCTCAACTTCAACGGTCGATCCAACCAGTAGATAAGGTCAGAAGCTGGTCCTTGGCGGTGGCCAACACGCGATTAACCTCGAAAGCACGGTCTTGTCGTTCGGGAATGACCCGCGGTCTATCCTTGTTTTGTCGTTCTTTGCGAAGAACCGGTGGATTTTGCGCCGCTCAAAACAGCCCTGTTTACACCCCACGTACCAGCAGGAGATCTTTATACCAAGAGCCCGGATATCTTGTTTCAACATTCGGATCGGCAGTGATATCAGATGGTGTTCCAGCCAGTCTGATGGCGGGGATTGAGCGGTGCAGTTGCGGTTGGTGCCTTGTCAAGTCGGTCCCGAGCCATGATCGCCGCCTTGGTAAACGGTTCGACGTGCCAGTGTCAGATGTCTTTTCTGCCTGGCTGTGTGTAGCGCGCAGGTCCGACTGAGCGGCAAGTATGCGCCTGTCCTTGTCGGGTAGTGTCATGGACCCGACAACTTGAGCATGCAAGGCAGAGCAGGTTCAGACCAGCCTGCAGGTCGCGAGGCAATCTGGGCATGAAGCTGTATGCGACAAGAAAAGAGGGACACCACCATGCAACCCTCGGGCGGCTTTCGGGTTCGTAAGGGTTCCGCGGTGATGATGGCTATATCGGCACACAGTGGCTCACCTCACAGAAGGAGCATCCGTTGCATGATGAATCATGAATATGTACGGTGCTGTACCCTTTCATGAACGCCGTTAAGCGCGCTCTCTTAAGCGCCCGAGGAGATGTTGTTAATTCTCCCTGCGTGATGCATGGGTATGCTGGCATGTCAATCCTTCTTGCCCCAGAATCTCTCATTCGCCAAATCCTGAGGACCTAATTTCATTGTGGCAATAGCCTACATCTGTCAAAGGATCCCATTCCTCGACTCCAAACAACGGCGTCGATTCGCTCAGGACAGCGACCGTGTTCGGCCGTGTCTTGGCTCTGTGTAAGCAAAGCGTATCTTGCGTTTGGCAGCTGAAGGTCTGAGCAGTGTGGCTTATACGTGTCAAAAGTTGAAGTAGCTCCATCGCCTCCTTCAAAAACAAAATACGCTCGGCCCGGGCAAGCGGCAACTTGCACTTATCCCCCGCCGCTAGGTCCTCTGGCCCGTCTTACCCCCACGGACTCTTCACTTAGGCACTGTGCCTATTGCTTGTCTTGTTCCTTGTCGGCGCATGTGGCGGTTGGCGAGTTCAAGTCTAAAACAACCGTGCGGCTGTATGAGAGGATGTAGGCTGAGGGAGGAAGAAGAGAGTTTGGAGGATTTCACATTCTGCCCGAGGATCGAATCAAAACGGCGTTCTTGGATGCACGAATGAAGCAAGCGAGCTTTTCGTGTTTCTTGCCACCTTTCTAAACAGTCATCTCAGAAACGTGCGGGTGTCAAGTTGACGTGGCCCATTATACTGGTAACGAAGACGTTGCAAGACGTCTGGTACCCGAAAATTTCCGCCACTGGGTGTCGATGGCGGAAGTGAGTGATCTCTTCCCCGAATCTGCCAAGATACGCGCGGCTACAGCGACAGAGACCGTTCAGCGGAGGGGAAGGGGGACAGATTCGCCCGAAGTCGCAGGCGTTGAGGCAAGGACAGCTCGACTCAGCCGACTCTCAGTCCGCGAATGACAAAGGTCGGCGAGCGGCTCTCTCTGACCCCGAGCCCGGCGGATCGGGTCACTTTGAAGAAGGATTCATGATAGGGCTGCTCAATGCGATGTTTTCTTGGCATTATCAGATGAGCTAGGACGGGAGAGTCCTGTGATACTTCAGCAATTTCCGATAATAGATTTCTTCAGCCGCATTCCAAGGAATACCCCCATCTCAACTAGGCAGTCACATCAAAATGACTGATGTTAGATGCTTGAAGAGATGATAGAAATAAAAGAACCCCAAATTTCCAGATTCCAAATGCCGCGGGTAGCACAAGCAGTGCTCGTTTCTTACCACTTACATATCAGGTACTGACAGAATGATACTGTTGACACCACACATTCTCTACACACGCATTAAACAAATGGGCCGGAAGCCAAACCTGAGTAAGTGTTGCGTAACAGACGTCTTCTCTACGCGCGAACCTCAATTGGTGATTCTGTGTCCAGTCACGCTTTCTACAACAAAAGAAATTAGGTACTCAGGAAAGCATGATCTGCGCCATCAAGAACGAGTCAGGCAGTCTTGCGCGCCCCATTAAATAGCTTAAAATGAAAGTTGTTGGTTCGCATCACATTTGTTCAAGCACATTGAAACGGGATCGTTGAGTCGCATTACGATGGTCAGATTTTGCTCGATCCATAGCGCAGGTCGAGCAAGCGGCCAATTCCGCGGAGAGAAGCTTTGCAAAACGTGGTTCTGGCGTCTAGAGAGAGAGCTTGTGGGCTCATCCTTGTGTGCTTGACACGCCGGGTTTGGGCCATGTGCTCAACATCAGATGAGGAACTGGACCAGGTAAAAGTCCGAACTTCGAACAAGGTGCAGACAAACATCAACACCCATCTATGCCGGACAGAAATCCAAGGAAATCCAAGGAACGAGCAACCTTCACCAAATTAAAACTTCTATTCGCTTGGCATACGATCAGCCAATTCAATAAATTAACAAATCCCCAAAAGCTCAAAGTACAACGCAATCTTCTACAGAACATGCCGGCCGACTACTCAGCTCTGCCGAACTCCACAGACGCTGCCGAATCCAAAGAGAATGAAGCCGAACCAGAACCTCCGAACGCGCAGAGAGCCGCTCACAGAAGGCTCTCCTTCTATACTCAGTTACTACTCCTCAACATCCTGGTCGCTGCTTTGGGTGTTCTCTCTACCGCGGTTTATGTGAGAGATCAGAAGTACAGCCCTCGTCCCCCGCACCCACTGGAATGTAGCTGCGGCTCCTCCCTCGCCGAAGCGAAGAAACTAGACTGCAAATACGACAGCTTGTCGGTGTCCTGGTTGCCGCCACACTGTCGTGACGACGAGCTTACCGCCGAGTTTGAGCGCGCTGGCCCAGGACCCAATGGATCTTGGCCGTACTACAAAGATAATGCCGCCAACATATCTACAAACCTTGGCGAAATCTCTCTTTTGGTGGAATTGCCTCCCGACCAGGCATACTTCTACACCACTAATGGTTGGCATGTCGCACACTGTGCTTTCTACTGGAGGAAACAGTACAGACTGAGAGATAAAGGCTTCATGACAGAGAAGCGGTATGATAAGGAAAGCCACATTGAGCATTGCTACGATGTATTCAAGTCTGAAGATCCAAAGCAGGCAGTGAAGGTTGCGGCGCCGGTGTTCCTTGGTGGGGACGGGTCTGACGGCCATGATGTTTGAAATTTTGTGAAGCGCAATGCGATTAGAAGAGATCTGAATATCTCGGGTTGTGTAATAATTAATCTTACACTATCTTAGTTAAAACAAGTGTTATCGTGACGATTTGCCTGTGTTCGCGACCGGTGTCTCACAGGGAGCGCTGCCAACGGCTTCACTTTGCAATTGCTCGCGCTCGTCAGCGGTCAGGTCTCCCTTGGCTTTGTCAATCCTTATCCCCACCACAATGATTAGTATGGCTGCTCCTGCAAATGCGGCACCCAGCAATCTTGTATCCTTCCTTGAGGTTGTTTGGTGATGCTTGCGCTGCGGCCAAATCGGCCCAACCAAGGAAGAAGCTGATGCCCAAGAAAAGAAGGCCGTTGACGCATGCACCGGCGATGCCTTGTTGATCGCTTCGTACACTAGTGGTAATGAAAATATTGCTGACATTGTACATAATATCAATGCCGATCGTCGCGCAGATCATGGCGGGAAATACCCACGCCCAGTAGTTGGGGGATTCGGGTATCAAGATGAAAAGAAGGCTTGATACCAACATCCCCGTAACGGAAAGAAGCAGCAGGATGGTTCCTGAAAGCTTGTGCAACACCGCCCCGCCAACGATGGCGATAATGACACCTCCAATCGCAAGAGGTGCAAACCAGGCGGCAGCCAACAGTGGGGGAATGTGGAGGATGGTCTCGATGCTAATCGAAGCGGTTAGTTCGTGACTCTCGATGATAGTGGAAGGATTACTTACTTACTAGAAACTGGCATAGAGAAGATAGATTCCAAACGACCCAAAAGCAGCAAAGAGGCAGCTGAACAACGCGATTGTGTACTTTGGGGCAAACAGCTTGGGAGGAAGAAGCGGCGCTGTTGAAACCCAGCCTTGTACGTAAACAAAGGCCCCAATAAACATGATGCCGGCAATGAATGTCACCAGAATCTGTGGCGATGTCCAGCCCTTTGGTACGTGAGGGCTATCGGTGATGGCATAAACCAACAGCATCAAACCCGGAATCGACGTGGCGCATCCCCACCAGTCCATAGGCATGCGCGCCTGGTGAATCTGTCTGGGAACACAGAAAAAGGTGAGGATACATACAAAGGTCAGAAGTATGCAGCCGATCCAGAAGAACCAGCTCCAGCTCAAGAATTGGCCCGATACGCCGGCGATAAAAATCCCCGAGAAGAAGCCAAAAGGTGCACAACCACCGTAAAGGCTGAAGACAATGTTCTTCCGGCGGCCAGGTCGGTAAACGCTGCCCAGCAGAGAGATACCCGAGGGCAGGAAGGCAGCTGCGCCGAGGCCTTGAAGCGCGCGGCAGACAACCAGCATGATGTAACTGCGGCTGAAGCCTCCAATGAGAGACCACGCAGCCATCCATGCATTACCGGCAAGGAACATGGGGAAGCCCCCACACATGTCTGTGAGTCGTCCAAAGGGCAGAAGAAACCCTCCGGCAACTAGAGAGAAGACACTGGACGGCCAAGTCTTATCATTTGCAGAGAAGTGAAGATCGGATATGAGGTTAGGTAGAAGGACGTTGAAGCCGCTAATGAGGAACTCCTGTAGATGAATGTTTAGCTCTCCGCAGAGGAGTACGTGGAACTTAGATTGAAAGGTTGACGTACTGCCATTATATTGGACAGCAGCACTGACGCGCAGAATCCAATTTCTTGCAAGGTGTTACTGAAGACCTCAGGCCGCTGACGCCCTAATCGCTCTTGTTCTTTTTCATCGAGGGTTGTTTGGTTGTCCGGGGATGAGTTGCGCCCCTGCTCGGCTTCAACTACTGAATTGCCCATATTGACTCAGGAGGACCAGAAGACGGTAAAGGAAATGGAGGAAATTGGCCGTGTACTCGCTTTACCCTTAGACAGGAAGCGCGCAGACAGGCGTATAAGAACGTTTGGAAACAACATCTTCACGATTCCAGGCGAAAGTTTCCAGGCAACTCAGGCAAATTGAGGTTGAGTAGAAACACGAAACTGATTCAAGCTCACAAGAACCCACCAGGGAGGGGTCATCAGTAATGAAGACGTTCGCAATCAAGCATTTTGATTTCATAATACTTACCAGGGTAGAGCTTCTGGACAGGATGCACTAAACCGAAATAGGCGAAACGGCTGCGAGCTTGAAACGAGACGAATGGACTGTTGGTCCAGGCTGATCTGATCTCCGGCAGCGAGTTCCCCATTCGGGCAAAAGTTTGGCGGGTCAGAGACGGTGCCGATGGCAACCCGGAGACCGCGGGACACGGGAGATCCCACCGGGCGACCCCGTGAAATATGTCGGGAGCATGGAGCACATCGTGTCAGGGGAAAACATGCCAGCTAATTGGCTTTAAGGTAGCGGCTATGTCAACCGTATTTCTTATTATAACCTCCCCAGCATGTCTTCTGCTGGTTCTCCAGTTCTCCAGACTGCTACGGCGATCAAAACACCATGTCAACGCCGGTCCGGCACTTGGGTGATATTCCAGTTGTCTCATGTCCTTGCCAGAGCCATGGAAAGGCGCGACTGTCCACGTCAGTGCGATGAACTCTGTCAATGCCATCGCCTCATAACATCATTGCAACCTTCGACTGGGAAGATGTTTTTCTCTTCTCTCCAGCGTGCTGGCACGCCTTGCTGTTCTTCATTCGACATATTCCTTTCGTTGTTATTGTCGTTTCTGTGTTTTGTTCGATTTCGTTCTCTTTGCTGTCTTATTTCTTTGAATTATTGCCTGCGTAATCTCGGCGATCTGGAATCGTCCCCTACGCAAGAAAAGCTCGCTTTCATTAATCAGACTGGATCTTGAAAGTAAAAATCGTCAAAATGAACGCCTCAGCCAACCTACGAGCGTCTAGGATTCGAACATCCATTCTGGTACCAGTGCAGGCTCCTCCAAGACTCAACAACAATGCCTTTCCTTCGAGAACAACCGGCATCGAGGTCGGCACAGGCGAACGGCGGCGCATTGTGCAGACCTTGGACTACCTTGAATACCGCGTCCGATGCGACATGGATAGGGAGGCATCTCTCCCATCCCCGATCAAAGAGTACACCATCGAAGACGCCATCGAGATCGAGACATCGAGACGGTCACAGGTCGCCCGCATGTTTACCATCTTTCCGTATAAAGATATGAACTGGATAGTCACAATGCTTTTCGTCGTCGGGAGTATCGCCTTCGTCATCAACGCAGGGTTTGGCTTGTTCCCGCTTCTCGAACCAAGTCTTGGCTTCGAAACACTGGCGACCGTCGCGATCCCGGGTACTGCTTTCCTGGTTGGTAGTATCATCCAGTGGTATGCCCTGATGGAATTTCATTCTACGTCTTGGGCGGCTTAGTTTTGGAACGGGTGACAGTGGTAGTCAATAAAGCTTAGGAATAGTCTGAGGCATTCGCCACTGCGTTCCTCTGGAGGCACAGGTCAAAATAGATCATGCAACTATTGTGGGCGCAGAACTCTGGTCCAGATTTCGTGACTGACAAGCAGTGGTGATACCGTGAGGGCACTGTTCCCATTCAGAGACTGGGTGGTTGTCGACGCTACCATGTGACATATGCACTTGCAGGTTCCCTGCTAAATAGAACAAGAAAAAAGGGCACAAGGACAAAGATGCAAAAGAAAAATAGCACAACCTGGTTTCGATCCAGGGACCTCTGGGTTATGAGCCCAGCGCTCTACCCCTGAGCTATTGTGCTTGTTGTATGGGGTTGTTGTTGAAAATCCTGCAGGAAATTTGCACCATAGGGCTTAGACCTTGTGGATCGTGTGTGATTCACGATTGACCTGTGTGGGTCACTTGGCCTCAAAACTTCCAACACGCCCATCCCGCACAAGTGCTTCCTTGTTTTTTCAAGAAATGAGTCATGAGAATTTTGCAGATCTAACAGAGATGAATGAAATTAATTCTAATAATCTTCAGGCAGTGTTCAGCAAACTTCGGACAACCCACGACCACGGCTCTCGGATTTGGGCTCGTTCAACCCGGATAGATCTGACCATGGGTCACTTCCGCTCAAGACCACCTCTCTGTAACATACTTCGCAATTAAAACTTTGAGTGCATTTACAAACATATTCATCTAGCCATGGAAATCCTATATCCTCGTGAGTCGCGCCAAAGGCTCAAGTCAGCTTTGCCCTCTCAGTCCCTTTGCTCGTCTTCTTCTCGTTGAAAATCTCACTGGCAACAGACAGCGCATCTCTTCCAGCAGGGACTCCACAGTGAACCATTGCATGTCTATAGGCCTCAATAATCTGCTCCTCTGACAGCCCGTTGTTGAGGGCCGCCTTG
The DNA here is from genome assembly GCA_025328345.1 of Colletotrichum sp. SAR11_59. NCBI lineage: Eukaryota > Fungi > Ascomycota > Sordariomycetes > Glomerellales > Glomerellaceae > Colletotrichum > Colletotrichum sp. SAR11_59. Next base: position 84,114 of record JAKMXC010000206.1, read on the forward strand.
ATGTGAATGCGCAATTCCGGGCCTCGGTTGAGAGCGATGAGCATGCCGATGTTCATTAGAGACCGTTGCTGAAAGGTGAGACCCGGCCGAGCGTATGATGAGAAACAAGTTTCGGCGATGTATTCAGACCCGACCTTGCTTGGTAAATCATCTCGCTTTTTCTCGGATTCAGCGATGACTTCCACTCGGCGTTCATAGAACACTCACCGAAGCTTCCCTGAGCTCATTGAATAAGTCCTCGCCGAAGAATCCGTTCATCATCTTAAGCCCCAATAGCTGTTTTTCGGTCAAGTTCTCCATCTCGAGCGAGGTTTGATAATGCACAATTTACGTTGCAGAGATAGGCCATTCAGAGGCTGCATGCGAGCCAAAGGAGGGCGATGAAGTGGACGCGCCGCCCTGAAGAACAGCACCTTTATTATGTCGGGCTACCGTAAAGGATGGCACGTCGGTTAGAGGGAGCGCCTAACATGCATGTTCGGCAGGGAGTGCGGCAACGCGCACAGTGCCGAGCGTGGTACTACCACCGAGAACCGATGACCTCTTGGGCAAAGCAGGAGAGAACAAAATTGTCTTTGGTCGAAATGTGTGGATTTGACGTGTTACATTACCCAAACTCCTCAACAAGACAGCTCCAGAAGGTGTCATGACTTCAAATACAAGTGTGATCCTCCAACTCAAAACCCCACGCTGCTGTCATTGGGCATCTCCAAAAGGTTGTAATCCAAAGCCAGCATATCAGTCAGATTCAACCCATTTTCGGACAGGAAATCGGGGAAATATTCTATCTGCGACAACCAGTCTCTTCCAGCGCTTTCTGTTGGGTTCGTCTCCGCTTCTGGCACGTTCATGTGAGGACAGAAGCTTGGGGGGAAAGCAAAGAGATCATTCAGCCGCTCACTGATACTGCGCGTCGCCCATAGAGCGTGCTCTTCGGGGACACCAGACCGATTATCATGGCCAGATTGGCCTCCGCGACTATCTGTGTCCTTCTGCAGCTGCCTAATCTTCCGCAGCACTAGATCCGAGCCGCCATACCGTGATCGCATTTCGCCCAGCACGTCGCAAATAATCTTTAATTCCGCGTCTCGAGTCACTTCGTCGTCTTGTGACTGACGGGGAAACCAAATCAAGGGAACTGCTGCTACCATGAGAAAGTATCCATGAATAGCAATGAGGTGGGCTGTTTCCTCTCTGTAGTGAATCTCTTCATAAAGGCGGGATATACACGACGCAGCAGTGAGTGAGGAAGCAGCGATCGACGGCCTCATTCCTTTCCCATCAAGAAGCTGCAAGAGAATGATGGTGACAAAGTATATGATATGAAGATCGCTTGCAGGGCGATAAAATGGCCTTCTGGTGCCAGAGGCGTCGTAGAGGTGTAAACTTTCAGGCAGGGTTTGGAGCCAGTCACAAAGTCGCTGGACGAGAGTCGTAGCCTCTTCTTGAGTGATACTCGTCCTCCCATTGCCAGCTTCTGCCATGATGCTCATAGTTTCCGTCAATCTCACAACCTCCAGGAAAGCATACGAATGCAAGTCCGTAGTGGGAAAGTCACTGGTTTCTAAGGGCGGTATGTCGTATTCCTGAGGATGAAGGGACAACGGACGCCCCCAGCAAGAGGCTGCTAGTCGATCTGAAGTCTTGATAAGTGGTCAGCGTGCAGTGATCATTGTTAGCTGGTAGCAGTACGAACCACAAGCTGCCAGAAAATCCGGCGCAGACAACCTGGATTGGTGTGCCGATCCTGGGTGGAACGGTGATGGAGACCCATCTGCAGGGCCATCCGTAATGCAACACCCAACCAGTGCCATGGACCATCCAGAGTCACCAAGTCCGTGGACATGACGCTGTAACATGTCATTAGACAGAGTGACCTGAGTAAGACTAGGGTATCGGCTTCGTAATTCAGGTGAATCAAGGTTTTGACCTTCTCATACTGCGAACAGCAAAGTGTTACGACCCGTAAACAAGGATAACAGCTGAACGACCCACTTGGGCGTCGGGCGGCTAGGACAGGACATTTGTACTGCAGGATCACGGGAACAGCAGGGACTC